>JAPQNM010002710.1:52500-70000 GCA_029783475.1 Metacarcinus magister
GGATACTTGTTGGATTACATGAACACTATGTATATGTAGTAAGCTGTTTAAAATGAAAAGCAATATCATATATTATTTAATTTGATTGGTAATTGATAAAACAGCTGCTGACGCCACTAATGCATGTCAATGAAAAGCAATACAACAACATTGGAGGTAAAAGTAGAGCAGCAATATTTGTTTAATGTACGTTGTTGTTGTTGTTGATAAAAAAAAAAAGGATGATTATTTATAAGTTGTTGTAGTTTTTAATACTTTAAGATTAAGTAAAGATATAGATCTCCAGGTAGCCAGCTATAAATGATGTTTAATTGGTATAGTTAAGTGTTGTGTTTAATAATGTATATCATTAGAGCACCAAACTACCTTGGAAACCATCCTACAACACCTGTACTAGGGCTGGTTCATCCCATTATAAGGACAGTCTTGACCCCACACTAACAACGGGGCTCATTTAATATAAGGTAAAGGTAAAGTGTTGGCACACGCTGTAGCTGTGTGTGTGTGTGTGTGTGTGTGTGTGTGTGTGTGTGTGTGTGTGTGTGTGTGTGTGTGTGTGTGTGTGTGTGTGTGTGTGTGTTCATCTCCCGTCACATTGGCCTTTGAGTCTGTGGTGGAAGTTAATCCGTTACGCCGGGACACATGACCACTGTGACATCCAACTTTCCACAGTTAACCTTCCCCAGGTTTCCCCAGGTAACCATTTATCCAACAACCCGACTGTCAGGATGAACAGCTGGGTGAGCTGTGTGCCGCCTGTCTTCATCCGGGATCAAACTCAGGCCAGCGGATTGATAGTGAGACGTGCTAACCACTGCATCACTGAGGCGCACCACTAATATAGTGAGGATTTCTTCAAATGTCTACCTTTTTCCTTGAAGACTTGGGGTCATCTTATATAACTAGTCATCTTATCACCCAACATATGTGAAATATACTATCTATTTTCATTTTGAGAAAGAATAGCAAACATGTACAACATCATTTTATAAGGAAACCCATTAGGCTCCTTAATTAGGCTCCAATTTAATACATTTATAATGATTTATTGTTTTTTGGGTAATGACGGGACAGGATCCAGACTTCCTTTGCATTGGTTGTCATTAGCAGCGTGTAGTATTCATTGTTAGCAGCGTGTAATGCTATCTGGTAATGTTTACACTGCATAATGCTGCACTCAAATGCTGGGTCATTATAAAACAACTTAGAATCATAAAAACATTTGTAATATCTTTGTAATTCAAGTTTTTCTGTAACAAAATATCTTACTGTGGCATCAATGGACTGTTGCTGGAATGGATCTTGTTCAGAGAAACTTAATCAACTACCATTGTTCTTTGTCTTCATGCCTGTCACTAAAGCTTCTTATTTGGAGTTTCATTAAAGCCTTTGGTTATATTATAATACTTCTGTTTGCATTTTCATATACGTATCCTTCACTTACTGCTGGCTGATCAGGCTGCCTTTGTGTCTGTGTCTGAAGCCATGATGATGATGATGATAGTGTGGCCTCATGGTGACCTAAACTATAATGACACTTTCCTAGAGGAACATTAATGCTACAGTTATCAAAGTCAATTTTTTGGTTAACGGATTAACGGTTAACGAAGTCAACTTTTTGGTTAACGGCGCCCACCACTGGGTGTTATGGGTTAGTAATCAATTAGCCGGTGTATAGATAAACAGTAGATACTTACTCCTGCACCTGAATTTATTTATTGTTATATTGTGAATAATTTGTTTGCCTTCACTATGAATACTAAGTGTCATGTATTAGATTCATGTGTAACAGTAAATGTGTGTTTATATTAATTTTGTATGCATGCACTGTATCAAAGACTAATATATAAATGAACATTATTAACATCATTAGTTTTAGGCTCTGAGGGAAACAAGCTTATATTTCTAGGAAGAGGATGGTCTGAATGGCCTTTTGATAGGATACGACCTTTGTTCTAAATCCATCAAGTGTGTGTGTGTGTGTTGTGTGATGATGAATGCACCAAACACTAACTCTGCCATGTGAGGCTAGAAGAAATCACCCTCAAGGAAGGTGTGGTCTTAGCTTAGGTCACCAACAAGCCACACTATCATATTTTTTCGATGTTGTAATTTTGTGATGGATCAACATTATAATAAAAATAATAATAATAATAATAAAAATAATAATAATAATATGTCAGCCAGGTATACGTATATATAGATACGTACACAATAATCAACTTACGACAGAGGAGTGCATGCGTATGTGCGTCTAAGAATGTGTGTGTGTATATACGCACAAGACAATCAACTTTTTACACTCACATACAGTATTTTTTTCTTCTCTACTTTAAGAAAAAAATACAGTACATGAGTCTAGGAATGTGTACATATAAATACGCACACAATAATCAACTTACGACAGAGGCGACAGGGTTCATGTACGTGTCCACAGTCATCACAGGTCAGGTCAGGTCAGGTCAGGTTAGGTTAGGCAGCATCTTCTTGTGTTTGTTCTCAGGACCAAATTTTCTGATAAGTCTTCTTTCTAGGCTCCTCCTGTTCTTGGGGACGGCACATAGAAATCCTTCCTCCATTGTGTGTTGGGATAAGGTTCCTTGAGAGTGTTGAGCTGTGTTGTGTAGAGAGGGAAGGTTGGCAGCTGTCACCATGGGGAGAGGACAAGGAAAAATGATTAATAATAATATTATATACTTTATTTATAGTGTTTTTGGTGGATAAAATGGAGATAAGGTTAGCCTACTAATTGAGACACTGACTTTTTATATGTGGGAAGGATATAATGATTTTACAATGCTAACGGTATAACAGTTAGCATTTTGAAATATACGAAACCAAGCCTATCCCTACAGGGCTAATATAACCTAACTTTAACACTCTGTAGCTAACCTAACCAAACCTATCCCTGCAGGGCTAATGTAACCTAACTTTAACACTCTGTAGCTAAACTAACCAAGCCTATCCCTGCAGGGCTAATGTAAACCTAACTCTAACACTCTGTAGCTAACCTAACCAAACCTATCCCTGCAGGGCTAATGTAACCTAACTTTAACCCTCTGTAGCTATCCTAACCAAACCTATCCCTGCAGGGCTAATGTAACCTAACTCTATCCCTGCAGGGCTAATGTAACCTAACTTTAACCCTCTGTAGCTAACCTAACCTAACCTATCCCTGCAGGGCTAATGTAACCTAACTTTAACCCTCAGTAGCTAACCTAACCTAACCTATCCCTGCAGGATTAATGTAACCTAACTCTATCCCTGCAGGGCTAATGTAACCTAACTTTTACCCGCTGTAGCTAACCTAACCTAACCTATCCCTGCAGGGCTAATGTAACCTAACTTTAACACTCTGTAGCTAACCTAACCTAACCTATCCCTGCAGGGCTAATGTAACCTAACTTTTACCCTCTGTAGCTAACCTAACCTAACCTATCCCTGCAGGGCTAATGTAACCTAACTTTAACACTCTGTAGCTAACCTAACCAAGCCTATCCCTGCAGGGCTAAGGTAACCTAACTTTAACACTCTGTAGCTAACCTAACCAAACCTATCCCTGCAGGGCTAATGTAACCTAACTTTAAGCCTCTGTAGCTAACCTAACCTAACCTATCCCTGCAGGCTGATGTAACCTAACTTTAACACTCTGTAGCTAACCTAACCTGACCTATCCCTGCATGGCTAATGTAACCTAACTCTAACCTTCCGTGGCTAACCTAACGCTAACTTGATTTCAATATTATTCTTTTTGTGTAATACAGAATAGAAATTTGCTTTAGATTGGGCTCTTACTTCTTTCTTAAATAATATATTTATAAAACTACAGTACATACATGTAGCTATACATATAACATTAGCTGTATTCAAATAAAGAGAAATATTAATAATTTTTCAACACAATGACCAAGATTGAATGCACGTAAACCACAATTTGTATGGATAACTCACTATATAATAATGTTCATTCTATACTAAACCTTTTGGGTACAGAGTCAATATTAGTCTATCCATAACATTTCCAAGGAGGCTCATTTCTGAACCAGTGTGTTCTAAAAGTCTTGACATCACGACAAAATTATTGAAACCTGGGGATAAAATAAGAGAATTAATAACTAAATCACATTTTGATGAAGTCTGAAGTGTGTGTGTGTGTGCGTGTGTGTGTGTGTGTGTGTGTGTGTATGTATGGGTGTGTGTGTGTGTATGCTGCTAACTTATATAAAAAATTCACACATGTAGTTAAATCTTACACAAATCTTTTCATAATATAAATAAATAACAATATTGTGAAGATTTGAGTGAGGAAAAATACGACGACAAAAAAAAGTAAAATTATCGAGTACCTTTTTATCTGAAGTAGATGTCTTTGAAGCTCCAATGATGCAGGATTTTCAGTACGGTAGAATTATTAATATTAATCCTCTATTGAAGGTTTTGTTAAGGTGTTATGTAGTCTTATGTAGGGCTGAGAAAAGGTGATGTTCCGCCGGCCTGGGTCTCGGTCTTGCATGTTGTTGTTGTTATTGTTTCATCTTGTCGGTTACACCTTTGTTTTTTTGTTATTCTACTACAACTAATTATACATACATACATACACACATATTTACGTAATATTTTATAAGTTTGGCATTTATAACAGCAACCATCAATGTTTTTTTTTCTACTGCTACTACTACTATAGGTACTTATAATATACATACACACACACACACACACACACACCCACATTTACATAATACAAACCAACAATGTAGTATATGCATTGGGTGAGCCAATTATATTTACTAAACATATCTTAATTCAAAAGTACGTAGAAAATAATGTAATATTACACGAAAAGAATTGGCAACATCCTTCCTCCTTCACTTCCCAAGACACGGTTTTGAAAGCTTTTTGCAGGCGTGGCATCAATGGTGTTAAAAGTCTTGCGTTATCCCCAAACAACAACCCTACTTGCATGGGGTAGTAAGTTAGCCATGATCTAGTAGGATAGGAAAGACAAGCTATTTCAATATACTAAGAATTTATCTTTGAGAAGAATGAGTTCAAACTGTTCATAATACATGAGGTCCGCAGCTGTATACTCACCTGTGTGTGCAGCACGAGGTCACCACTACTGAGTCTACGCTGCCTCACCTCACGTACCTCTCATGACCTAAGTTTGGTTGATTGTAACAACACCAATTGATATAACTCAATGAAAAACGAGGCCGTATTTTTATGTTCTCATTCTTCCTATATCTTCTTATTCCAAGAAGAACCACACTGCAGATGTCTAGTCAAAGGCATTTTTTGTAGACCAAGTAGACGACGAAAAGTATTTGCCACCGTCAGTCTGTCACCTGAGGAAAACGATGTGAGTGTGTGGCGCCACAGCGTCACAAGGGACACACACACACACACACACACACACACACACACACACACATATATATATATATATATATATATATATATATATATATATATATATATATATATATATATATATATATATTGTTACGCAAAAGGAAAAGGAAGGGGTTTACCTTGCCTTACCATCACCACAACAAACTCAGCTGCTGTCTCCTCGGTGCGACCTTGGGTGGGTGATGTGTGCGGCAGGAACTTGCTCCTCGATCCTTGGGTTCGTGCGTGTAATAGTGAGACTGCGAGGTGCTACACTATTCACTATAACTTTTGAGGCACTCGGGGGCAGGGCGAGGAAACAACACAAAACACTCAATGTCCTTCTCCGGTTTACTGAACCTTATCCTTCTATTTACAATCGGCATCCACGTCTTCCTGAACAAGACGCTACAAATCCCGCGTCTTCTCCTAAAAACCCGGGCCGGACAACATTTTTCTGAGGATTCTTAAGGAATGTAGAGAAGAACTCGTTGAACCCATTGCGATGATTTTTAGAAAATCCTTAGACACAGGAGTAGTTCCTAGGCTATGGAGGCAGGCAAATGTAGTTCCTATATTCAAGAAAGGAGATAAGGCAGAAAGTACTAACTACCGCCCAATCAGTTTAACATCAGTGGTAGGCAAGATGTTAGAAGCTATCATAGCAAGGGCAATTAGAAAACATTTAGATGAACACAAGCTAATTAGACATAGTCAGCATGGTTTTAGCAAGGGGAAGTCATGCCTCATAAATTTATTATCCTTCTATAGGAAAGTATTTGAAACAATAGATAAGGGGGACGAGTATGATATAGTTTATTTGGACTTGAGTAAAGCCTTTGACAGAGTACCCCATAGGAGACTGTTCAGTAAAGTCAAGGCTCATGGCATAGGTGGAAAGGTACTAGAGTGGATTAGGGGATGGCTTACTAGTAGGGAACAGAGGGTAAAGAATAATGGGAAGAAATCAGAATGGGGTAATGTCACTAGTGGGGTACCACAGGGATCAGTACTAGGACCGTTGTTATTCATAATCTATATAAATGACTTAGAGACAGGAATAAACAGTAATATCAGTAAATTTGCCGATAATACAAAGATAGGAAGACCGGTAAAGAATTTAGATGATGCTAGGATGCTGCAGGATGACTTAAATAGGCTGTACGAGTGGTCAAAGAAATGGCAGATGCAGTTTAATGTCAACAAATGTAGCATTATGAGCGCAGGTAAAGGTAATAGGCCTGTAGACTAAACATTAAATGACACTACCTTAGGAAGGTCATATAGTGTGAGGGACTTGGGAGTTCAAGTAAGCAGTGACTTGCACCCCAGGGAACAGTGTATTATAGCTAGAAATAGAGCCAACAAGATACTGGGAATTATTAGTAGGTGTATGACAAATAGGAGTTCTGAGGTCATTCTGAGGTTGTATTTAGCGCTAGTTAGACCCCACCTAGATTATGCAGCTCAATTTTGGTCCCCTTATTATAGGAAGGATATAGGCTCCTTGGAGGCAGTCCAGAGAAGAATGACCAAGATGATTCAGGGGCTGAGAAATTTACCCTACAAAGGTAGGTTAAAACGTCTTAATCTCCACTCCCTAGAGGGAAGGAGGACAAGAGGGGATTTGATTGAGGTTTTCAAATGGGTAAAAGGAATTAATAAGGGAAACATTGATCAGGTTTTAGAATTTAGTAGTCAGGATAGGACACGTGGAAATGGGTACAAGCTAGAAAAACTTAGATTCAGGACAGACCTAGGTAGATATTGGTTCACTAACAGAGTGGTGAACGATTGGAATAGGCTGGGTAGACACGTAGTAAGTGCTGAGTCAATAGATAGCTTTAAAAGATGGTTGGATCAGAGTATGGATAGGGATGACAGGTTGGATGGCTAAATATTGGATTATTTCAAGGGTGGGGGGCAAGGAGCTGCCTCGTGTAGGTCATTAACTGTCCTCTTGTAATCTTCACATTTGTTATGTTCTTATGTTCATTCCTCCTCATTTCTGAATCGGTCCACACATGTTACTCCAGACATACTCCTCAAAAACCTCATCTCTATCACATTTAATCTCTTCTTATCCACTACTGCCATAATCCTGGTTTCAGCCCTATATACTGCAGTACAAAAGCACAAATTCTTAAAAACTAATTAATGTAACTACCATTATAGACTCCAAGAGAACTGCAGTGTCTGGATTTTCAAAGTTCCTATTGTTGGTGAACCAGTAGACTGTTTGGTAAGTAAGTGTAAAAAAGAGCTGACGAGTCACTTGGTCCGGGTCACAAGCAAGTTGCAGCATGGCCTGGAAGATGTGACAGTACAGGGGAGCCATGGGATACCTCACTTGGATATCTTGCTGTTGCTAAGAACCTAAAAAAAGTTTTGAATTAACCAAAAGTAAGTACCAGTCTTAAAATAATCCTAATCAAAATACATAACACAACTTCAATGAAGCATTAGGAATAGTTGAGGTACGAGATATCCACTATTCAGTTAAGGTATTCAATTCCTTCTACCTGCAGAAACATAATACCATTGCTTTAGAAACAGCCTCATAAAACTGCACTTCAGATGATTCCCACTGGTCCCAATACTGTCACTGTAAAGAGTGGTAATGGGTCACACGGTAGCCATCATCACCTCAAACACAACTGGAAAAAACACATAAACAGAATTTATGGGATAATACCTTAGAAAACTAAAATTTCAGACCAGTTTTTAGTTGAGTTTTCCATAACAATAAAATAATAATGTAAAAAAAATTTGATTCATAAGGAAGTTGACCAAAATTCACTTCAAGCCAAAATACTGCCTATAAATTGCCTTTTGTTAAACCTATAATGATAATTAGAAAATCTTGTGAATTAATACAAACCTCAAAAACCTTGTATTGAAGATAGTCTCAAAAATTTAGAAAAATCTGACAGTCAATGGTTTGAGGCAGCATGTGAGGGAGTGGGGGAATGACTTTTTTTTAAGGCAGCCTGAATGCAAATATACCACCAACAATATCAAAACTTTAGCTTATATGAAATGTAATATTGTATGTATAAATTAAAATCTTAATAGACCTGTTCCAATCCTGAGAATAATGATGGAATGCAAAAGTTGTGAAGCTGCAACTTTTGTTTGGCTGTCACTTGAATTTAAGGCAATATCCACAACTCTAGGAAGAAGGTCATCTGCAAAGGGAAGGGATTGGGTCAACATACTGAGCATATAAAATGTACAAGTTATTCATCAACCTTACATATTAATTACCTGAATATTAATTCATTATTTACTTTACACTGGAAAAACAAGGTAGTCACACATCCTGACCCTGAATGTATCTCCTATCAAAAGTTAGGACCAAAATTCTGAAAAGATTTACTGGTCAACATTTATTAATTATTTCCATAACTATTGTTTATCCTTCAAATCTAAGTACAAAGTTAAACATTTAGCTACAACCTTAATTCAGTGTTGTGGCAGAGTCATGCAAACATCTGTCAAATGATGATGGGTGTTAAGTCTAACCTCAACACTTCCAATCAGACAGTCTTCTTCTTATGCCTCCTTTATACATTCTTACTCATATAATTTCCATCCCTCTTGTTTTTTTTCTTGCAATAACTACATTTAAAGGGTGTAGCCATGATGGAAAAGTCTTCAACTGAATAGTTTTCAACTCTCAAGTATTACCATATTCAACACCGTCATCAATCTATGCTTACATAAACCCAACATTCAGTTATATCTAATGTATACTTTTCAATTAATTAACAATTATCAAAGTTAAGTAATCTTTTTTCTCTCTTTTTTCACATCAGCAAATAATCTAGGGACATTTTAAGCTGTTTCGGAATATATACTCATTACTTTATCTATTTTGATCCATTCTTTCACTAACCAAAATCTTACTTAACTTCCTTTTTCCCATTGTTCCTCATATACTTAAATCTACCTTTCATCCTTATTTTACCTAACACAACACAGCGTTTCATAATTACCCATTCAAAATGTTTCTTTAGAAAACTAGATATTAGACTTCTCAACATAATAGAAATTTTGATTACCTAGATTTATGTCAATTTTGGTCTGTTCAAAAGGCACAGCAAATCTAATGTGCTTCTGACAGTCCCAGCGCACAGCAGCTGCAGCTAAAGTGTCAGGGTCTTGCGGAATCACATACTGGCCCAGACGAGGATCCAGACCACCAATTTGTTGCAAGATTGATGACTGTACTTTTTTCATTGCTGTATCATCAACCTACAGAAACCAGAAAACAATAAAATCAAGCATATTTATTTGACAGCCTGAAATAGATTATACAATATCAAAATGATCCTTATTCTCCCATAATTTTTGTTACATTATACATTTCATGCAGCTTATAGGTAAATAAACTTGGTAGTACATATTACCACCTTTATACCCACAAACTTTTTTTCATCTCTATGGATGGTTTGCCAAGACAAACCATCCATAGCGTTCATGGACAATTTAATCTTCCCTCAATTTTTTTGTTATCTGAGAATATAAGGCTACCATAAGAGAAGTCCGACTCCCACACCTTTTTGGTCAACTATATAATACACCTTTGTAAACCCCACCATGACACTCTTAAACAGCTGCAATTCCTCTTCCACATCACCTTTCTCACTCTCACCACATTCCAATCGTACATAATCCTCTTAGTATTCCTTCATTTTCTCACTCACTTTCAGAGCTCTCTTTGCCTCCCCCACTCAACTAGTCTATATACCAGCTGTTATCCCCATAAAAGGGGTAGCCAAAACAGCATTATAAAAACAGTAGATCAAGAGGAAGACTTGGGAATAGTAATGCAGGATAATCTATCTCCAGAGAAGCACATAAATAAGATATTTGGAGAAACATACAATATGCTAAGAAATATAAGAGTGGCCTTTCACTATATGGATAAAGAAATGATGAAGAAGATTATCACTACAATGATTAGACCAAAAATGGAATATGCTGCAATTGTATGATCTCCACATAACAAAACACATATAAAAAAAACTTGAAAGAATACAACGAATTGCAACGAAAATGGTTCCAGAGTTAGAAGGGAGGACGTACGAGGAGAGGCTGGAAGAAATGAATTTGCCAACACTTGAGGAAAGAAGGGAAAGAGGTGACCTGATAGCAGTATACAAACTGTTAAATGGAATGGATGAAACAGATAAGAATATACTATCAAAGGAAGAAGCTGCTTACACAAGAGGCCACAAGAGGAAATTAAAAAAGGGAAGATGCTTGAATAACACAAAGAAATATAGCTTTCCACATACAAGTATAGACGCATGGAACAGTTTGAAAGAAGAAGTTATTGAAGTGAATAGTGTGCACAGGGTTCGATCCCCTGGGCGGACGGAGATTATTTGGGTGTGTCTCTTTTCACGTGTTGCCCCTGTTCACCTAGCAGTGACTAGGTACGGGATGTAAGTTCTATAGACAGTTTATGCAGCCCCTATGTATTCTAATACCCAAAAATAGTTAATGATTGAAGAACCAAAACAGTTTGCTGACTGTTTCCATGTATTTACTTACCAAAAGAATGGATGAAGTCTTGAAAATATTCAGCTTTACCATGGATTGCATAAAATAGCTTGAACAGCGCCCGATAAGCCAGGAAAGTCTTATACGCTGACACAGATGGAAAATTCTCCACAAGAGCCAGGCAGAGCTGTAGCATGTTTTCAACAATGCCTATGTTGATCTGAAACATTCACAAATTCAAGCAGTGGACAAATATTTTCTTTTCATAATCAATGAAAGAAGAACAATTAATGAGAGCAGAGTAAAGTACATTGAAGAACTGAATCTCAATATTATACATAAAAAAGTAATATAAACGTGTGTGTGTGTGTGTGTGTGTGTGTGTGTGTGTGTGTGTGTGTATATATATATATATATATATATATATATATATATATATATATATATATATATATATATATATATTATATATATATATATATATATATATATATATATATATATATATATATATAATACAATTCTTGACCATCAATTTAATGGAGTAAATGGAAAATCTTCTTGTCAGTTACTTTAAAAAGTGTATTGCTTGGTACTTGTCATGGGTGGAATTTGGGGCCTACGTGAGAGTGGTGAGCTCCCATGAGTAAGGAATGTGGGGGCTTGGAATGTTTCCTGTGTCTACCACACACGTGGGGACGCTTCATTAAGCCGAATATTTCTTGGGTGAGTCATAAAACAAGACGTGCCTGACCCAATCAGATTTGGGCATTTTAGACAATGAGTGAGTTGAAACCAAAATGCTTTATCTCCATGGGGGGGTATTATCAGGCTGGGAGACATTTTCTGCATGCAAGCAGGTCTACTTAATTGTAACGATAGTTGCATGATGTGTAACATTTACGCGCATGTTAAATTGGGGTTGTGTTATACGAATTAACACAACCAGAGTGACGCCTTCTGGCAGTTTGTGGCATGTCAGTGACCTGGGCGCGGAGAGACGCCGCTCTGACCCCACGCTGCCCGGGTAGCAGGTCAGTCTGGCTGGCGCAGAGGTGGAGTTAGGTTAAAGGTTGGGGAAGGAGTCTTTTTCCACGCTGTTACTCGCGTCGCCATTGCAATCTTGCATAGTCCAAAGGGTGGACTGCAGTTGCATGGTGGCGTGAGGAATTGCGTGGAGTTTCTTTGGGAAGAAACTGGTGGGGATTAGGTGGTGAGTGAGGTGGAGGGAAGGTAAGTGGAGCCACGTGGAGCTAGTGAGTGGAGTTGCCTTGTGTGGAGAGGCTGAGCTAGCTAGTGGAGTTGCTAGCTGTGTGGAGAGGTGGAGCTAGTGAGGTGGAGTTTAGCTAGTGAGTGGAGAGGTGGAGTTTAGCTGTGTGGAGAGAGTGGAGTAGCTACGTGGAAATGGTAGGACCCATATCGCCACATGTCTCTAAGGGGAGTCTGGTTTTGTCCTGCCTCATGAGAGAGAGGAATCGTCTGGGTGAGACTGAGCCTTTATGTGGAGCTAGTTAGTGGAGTCGTCTCTGAGTGGAGAGACTGAGTCTAGCTGTGTGGAGAGAGGTGGAGTTTCTTGGAGTTTCTTTGCAGAAGAAACCGGCGGTGGAAGAGTGGTGGTGAGTGGAGTTGTCTTGTGAAGCGGTGGAGCTACCCACGCCTGCGAGCCGCCCACGCCTGCACGTGTGTACTCCCGCGCGCGCCCACTCCCACGTGTGTACGCGTGCACGCGCACACTACTTCCTCGAGAGAGGAAGGTCTTAAGTGGAGTAAGGAAACTCGTAAGGCTTACAATTAAGTTTTATAGCCAGGTAGCGAGTGAATGGTGTGTGAGTCTTAATGATGACTTCTTTTTCAGGGTGAGCTTATTTAAATAAACTAAAGAAGTATGTCTACTTGTTTACTTCGCCAAACACTCTGGGTACATTAGATTTAAAACTTAGGCCCTACAGAGCCTCCGAAGGTGAGTGAATAGAGGTTGGTGTCGGAAGGCTGGTACTTATCCTACAGTTTTTTCATCACGAGTTCTACATAATAATTTATTGTTACTTACAATATTGTAAGGAGGGAGAACAAAAAAACCCCCCGTGACAGTACTCGGCGGCAGTCTCAGGAAACCGGGTTCACAAAGGTGTGTGCAGTGAGTTCTCATGTTGTTTGGGGCCTAAAAAGCCCCGACATGTTCTCCTGTGTCACTCCTGGTCCCCCTCTTCTGTCCATGTGCAATAAGGCAGCATATCGATTGTTCAGAAAATCATTCACGTTGCGCCGCCAGTGCAGAGCAAGGCACAGCACACGTGGTGTGGGGTACAACAGCCAGTGTGCCAAGGGGTCAGTATCACAATGGCAGTTTTAGCCCTATTACCACTCTTACTAAGGCCTTAAATTGGTGTCTCTGCGCCTCTTTTGTGGCAAATATAATTAAATTTAAATGATCGGTGCTAAAACTGATCCCTGTGGTACTTCACTTTTCACTTTTTTCCATTCTAATTTCCCATCATTTACCACTGTTCTCATTTATCTGCCTGTCAGGTGTGTGTATGTGTGTTTATTTACCTAATTATATCAACCCATTTATAGAATACAGGGTCTGAGCTACACTCAAGTGGTCCTGTCTCCATATCTATATTTGTTTAGTCTTTCCTTTAGTTGTTGTACATTCTTTGTTATTATCACTACTTCTTTCATCCCATTCTAGGTATCTATACTTCTCTGGGGAAAGCAGTACTCCTTTGTGTCGTTCAGGCAAATTATTTATAGCAAATTTTTCTTGTGTATCCTCAAACATCCATCTTTTCATTATATCATTTGATTTTTTCTATCTGTTTCGTGCAGGTTGTTCATCAATCTATATATTGTAATTAATTCTCCTTGTTGTCTTCTTTCTTAAGTGTTGTCCGTTGCATTTCTTTTAATGATTCCTATGTTTGGTCTTCCAAATCTGGCAACATCTTAGTTGCTATTCTCTCTATTCCTTCCAATTTCAACACATGCTTTTCCTTGTGAGGCCATATTACTTCTGCATATTCCAGTTTGGGTCAATTCATTGTAGATATAATTTTTCTCATCATATACGTATTTAGGAAGTGAAAAGCCATCCCGATATTTCTTGGCATCATGATTGTGTCACCAAATATTTTATCAAAAATGTTTCTCTGGTGATAAGTTGTCTTATATTGCAACTCAAATTTTTCTCTTCTTTCAAATTTACATAATATTTTATCCTAACGTATATGTCCATCTGGGTCACATTTCACGCTTCCCAATTTCCAATAAATTACTTTTTCTTTTTTTATAAATTCCTTTTCCCATGTTTTGCTCCATTCATATATCTTGTTTATGCCATTCTGTAACTCTTTGCAATCTTTGTGGTTTCTTAACTTCTTTTGTAATTTCACATCGTGTGTGTGTGTGTGTGTGTGTGTGTGTGTGTGTGTGTGCGTGTGTGTGTGTGTGTGTGTATGTGTGTGTGTGTGTGTGTGTGTGTGTGTGTGTGCTGAGGAATGTACACACAAAATTAAGTTAATGATGCAATTGTGTTAATAATGAGACAAACTTACTGTGCTCATGTTGCAAATGACATCAGCTAAGGCCTCAATATAGCTTGGTAGATTGGATAGTTTGTCTTCAAGCCTTTCACTGGACCTATAAATCAACAAGAATACATAAACGAACAATGAGAAAAACAGTCCCATGCAAAGTATAAATCCCTCCCTACAACTAGGTAAATACACCTAGATAAATACATACATATACACTCCTCTCACTTTGCCCCTATGCTCCATTGAAGAGAAGTACACCAAACACTGCACGTCAGGTCCACACTGGGGTCATATCCACAACAGAGTCCTAAGGTTTACCCCTGCCACTACATATTCAAATCATGCCATCTCCCTCACAGTCCCTCCCCACATCTGATAGGATCCAAGAGTCACACCATGTGTATATTTTATTTATTTTATCCAAACTTAGTTAACTTTTTACTATACTATCCAGATTATATATATATATATATATATATATATATATATATATATATATATATATATATATATATATATATATATATACCTTTTTTCTTTTTTTCCAGCCCCTAGTTAGAAGATTTTCACACTGAATATACTGACATATTATATGATAATCTTTCACTTCAACCACCCTCTATTTTCCCAACAAATACATGAAAATCTGAGAAAAATATAATTCATACCTTAAAAATTTGTACAGTCTTCTTAACCTCAGTTGACTGTAGGTGTAAAATGTTAAACAGTACTGTGATGAATGTATCCAAGGCTGGTATTGCTGCCTTGTAATGATCCAGATTCTTGAAAGTACACCATTGGATGAGCCAGGGGAACAGTGTGTCATAATGGTCATAAAGCTGAGAGGAAAGTTTATCCCCGTGTTTGTGTATCAGCTCCAGAGCAGCTGTTAGGATAATAGTGTTATGATTACTTTCAGATAAATATACCCAGCTTACCCATTATTCAATCAAATTCTAAAAATTCCCCATCTACCATAAAGAACAGCTCACTCAGATATTATAAAAATATAATTACATTTTTGATCACAGCTATACTCCATGCTTCAGCCCCATATAGTACAGCAGGCACAGCTACCCTTACATACAACCTTTTCTTTATATTCATTCTCATCCCTCTACAGCTAAATATCTTCATTCCTCTTAGCACCTTTCCTACATCATTGATGATGATGATAATAATGATAATAATAATAATAATAATAATAATAATAATAATAATAATAGTAATTTACACCTGTCTATTCCTCCATCTACAGAAATCTTGGTCCATAAATATTTAAAATATTCCATCTCCTCAAACAGTTCCCCATTCAATACAACATTCATTGTTCTACCAGCAAATCACCTTTGTGCATTATATCACTTTAATCTTATTCTCATTCACTCCTAAATTCCTCCTCCTACACATTCGTCCAAGTTCTTCCACTAACTGACGCAGTTTCTCCTCTGAATCCGCCACTAAAACCATATCATCCACAAACTGTACCTGATTGATCTTCCACTCTTTATCATCAGAACTTACCAAACTGAGATCCCTACCTAACATTATCCCAGTAACTACCCTTACCAAACCATCCATACACATATTGAATAGCCATGGTGGCATCACATATTCCTGACGCAGTCCTATTCCAGCAGGAAACCACTAACTCATACTGATTATCTTTTTGCCAAAAACTTTTCACGCATGTCTCACAGCAAACATCTGATCCACACAGCGAAGCAATGTGGATCAGATGATTCATGTGTACACCTTCTCAATATATCCCACCACAACACTCTTAAAATAGCTATATACCTTTCCTCTTCCATATCCCCTTTCTCACTCTCTCTCACCACATTTCACTCATCTGTAATCCTCTCCTGATATTCCACCATATTTTTGTATGAGAGTATACAGAGGAGGGGTTTCCCAGACCCCTCGCTCCGTCCCTTTTGTCACCTTTAATGAACCGCAGGGATTACAGAGTAGAATTCTTGTAGCCTCCACCAAATAGCTAGATTATGTTGTTGCTTTTAATACAATAATTGTCATCTCTAATCTTTTTTCTCTAATTCAAACCCCTTCAGATTCCTAACCTTTCCTTATATGACAGCTGCTGTATAGTTGGTATAATTTTTTCTGTTAGTTTTTATATCGTCTGTACCTTTGTGCTTTTACATGTAGGATAACCATGGGAATAAAATACCTTTTTCTGTGTTGTCACTTCCCTGCAACTTGAACTCTTAAAAAGAAGAGTATCAAGACACATCTGAAACTATATTGCATTCCTTTTTCGAACATTCTTCAGTTATTTGAATTTTAGGAAGCAGGAATTTAAGCAGGATTTGTTTTATTATGGTAAAGTAATATACACATATAAATATGCATATCTAAGTGATAAAAGGATTAATTGAAATTATCCTATTCAAGGAGTCCTAAACGAGGTACCAAATTAGAAGTGCTTTCATATCTTACCTCTCTGTGCATCTCTTCTTGCCAAATTCAGATCAGGATTCAAGATTTTGTGGATATGTTCATACAAGGTTTTATATAAGATAGGATCATCATCTGTTCCTTCTGGAAAGTGACACAGGTACAAGGTCAATCCCCGAAGTGCACCTGCCAGAGCAATGAGGTCTGTTTTTTGTCCCATCTGCAATAAATTATCATTAGTTTAATTCAATAATATGAAATAATAATTACATTACAAAAAAAGCTAAACAACAATAAAAGTTTGCTAGCTACACAGCTTCAGATATTTTGTATCATCTGGTATTCCAAGTGCTAATGCAGTACTTACTTGCCTGGGAATATGATCCTTATAAATGTTCAATATAATGGCTGATTGCACACGAACATTCTCAGGATACACCTTTGTAAGCATTCCTAGGGTCCGAAGTTGATGATGTAACACTGAATTGAACACTGCATTTTTGCATGTCAGATCTGTTCACCTAATGCTGTCTTACCAGCCTCCCTGCATGGGCTTAGATCTCTGTACTCCTTCTTTACCACTACGTTCCAAGTTTTCTCTGAATTACCACTAAAAATCTACCCCAAAATATAATCCAATT
>JAPQNM010002710.1:80000-85000 GCA_029783475.1 Metacarcinus magister
AACGCTACCGTCAAGCCAAGGCCGAGTTCGAGTCTCTAATGCGCCAAGGTATTGTGCGGCCCAGCAGCAGCAACTGGTCATCAGCCCTCCACGTCGTCCCCAAGAAGAACGGCGACATACGGCCCTGTGGAGACTACCGTGCCCTCAACTCTCACACCCAGATGGACAGATACCCTGTGCCAAACATCCAGGAGTTCTCGTCCCAACTCGCTGGCTCCACCATCTTCTCACGCATAGACCTCGTCAAGGCCTTTCATCAGATTCCAGTACACCCTGACGACATCCCGAAGACCGCCATCATCACGCCCTTCGGTCTGTTTGAGTACGTCAGGATGCCCTTTGGACTCATGAATTCGGCCCAGTCCTTCCAACGTTTCATCGACGAGGTTCTTCGAGGCCTGCCCTTCTGCTTCGCGTACATCGACGAACTACTCATCGCAAGCCCAGATGAAGCCTCACACCGACAACACCTTCACCAAGTCCTCACCCGCTTACAAGACTATGGCGTACAGATCAATGTGGACAAGTCTGAGTTCGGTGTCACCTCTCTCACCTTCCTCGGCCACACTGTAACTCCAGCAGGCATCGCTCCACTCTACACGAAGTGTGAAGCCATTCAGCAGTTCCCGAAGCCGTCCACCCAGCGGAAACTCAAAGAATTCCTGGGTATGATCAACTACTACAACCGCTTCATCCCACACTGCTCTCTCCTGCTTCAGCCACTCTACGCCATGGTCAAGCCCTGTAAGCGTGGCCAGTCTGTCACTCTCATCTGGACTTCGGACGCTGACGCTGCCTTCCTCGCAGCTAAGAAGGCCCTCAGCGACACAGTCACGCTGTCTTTCCCATCCCCTGACGCGGAGATTTCCATAGTGACAGACGCCTCCGACACTGGGACTGGTGCCATCCTCCAACAACTTGTCGACAGTGCCTGGAAGCCGATTGCCTTCTTCTCACAGAAGCTCAACACGGCCGAAACCAAGTACAGCGCATACGACCGAGAACTTCTCGCCATCTACAAGGCTGTCAAGCGCTTCCGCTACTTCGTTGAAGGCCGTCGCTTCCATGTGTACACTGATCACAAGCCTCTTACTACTGCTTTCCTGAGAAACAAGGACTCCTACACTCCACGGCAGTTTCGCCACATGGACTACCTTTCTCAATTCACCACCGACATCAGGTACATCAAAGGCGCGGACAACGCTCCAGCAGACGCCCTCTCCCGCAACATTACTGCTGTGACGTCTTCTTCTCTTGATTACGCCGCCATAGCTGCCGACCAGTCTGGCGACGCCGAACTGGACAAGCTATTGTACAACCCGGCGCTCAAGATAAAGAAACTCACGCTCCCAGGCACCAAGATCGCTCTCTACGCTGACGTCTCCACAGACGCTGTCCGTCCCTACCTGCCACAGCGACATCGCTACCAGGCCTTCCGTCAGTTTCACGATCTCTCTCACCCTGGCATCCGAGCTACACAGCACTTGATGACGTCTCGTTTCATCTGGGAGGGTATCAACAAGGATGTCAGACTCTGGACTCGTACCTGCACCAACTGTCAAGCCTCCAAGGTGACTCGGCATACTCACTCTCCGCCCGGCACTTTCACACCCGTAACGGAGAGATTCGACCACATCCACATTGATCTGGTCGGCCCCCTGCCACCCTCTGCCGGTCATCGTTACATTCTCACCTGTGTGGATCGTTTTACACGTTGGGCCGAAGCCGCCCCCATCACTGACATCACAACGGACACCGTCGCCCACGCTTTCATCGCTACTTGGGTCTCCAGGTTCGGTGTTCCTCTCAGCCTCACTTCAGACCGCGGCGGCCAGTTCGAGGCCAACGTGTGGAACAAGGTCATGACCCTGCTCGGCATCCGCCGCTACAGGACTTCCAGCTACCACCCGCAGGCCAATGGCATGGTCGAACGGTTCCATCGCCAACTGAAGTCCTCCCTCATGGCCTCCACCCAACGAGAGAATTGGTCCCTGGCTCTCCCCATTGTTCTCCTCGGCATCAGGTCCTCCCTGAAGGAAGACCTACACCACTCCTCGGCTGAGCTGGTTTACGGCACCAACCTTAGGCTCCCAGGCGAACTTCTAGTCAAAACACCCGACCCTGCACCCTGCAGCGTCCAAGACTTCGCCTCCCGCCTCAAAGGTGTCATGAGAAGCCTTCAGCCAGTGCAGCCTCGTTCTTCCCGGATGAAGACCTTTGTGAGCCAGGACCTCGACACCTGCACCCACGTCTTCATACGCGTGGATGCCGTCCGCCGGCCTCTGACACAGCCCTACCAGGGACCCTACCTCGTCCTGAGAAGGACCAGGAAGACTGTCACCATTGACAGGAACGGTGCTCAAGACGCAGTGGCCATCGACCGAGTCAAACCGGCATATCTGTTGGCCCCAGATCAGGCTCCTGTTATGTCTACCATCAAATCGGAAACAAGACAACAGCACCGCACCACTAAGATCTCTTTCCTCCTTCGTCGTCACTAGGGGGGGAGTATTGTAACAGTCTCCCCTAAACACCATTAGAGAATGTGCGGTTAACAACTCTGGTGAGAATGTGTTGCTCCACCACATACTATTATAACTTTATTTTTATTGTATTTTTCAATATTCATTATACTCATTATATGTTCTTTATTTATGTTTTTCTTTTTATTATATTATTATATTATTATATATTTTGTTGTGCTGCTGACCAGCGCACACCCATCAACTTGGCGCGCACTGTCCACAAACAGTGCGCATATTCAAAAACCATGTTCATCAGCTCCTCAGCATGTGTTCTGTACAGTCTATATTTTTGATAAAATAAATAACCTTAACTGGATCTGAGTTTTCTCATTCTCCAGTGGACCAACTAGCTACAAACACTCACAAGCACCCAATGTTACACTCCTACTACTACTAATACTACTACTACTACTACTACCACTACTACTACTACTACTACTACTACTACTACTACTACTACTACTACTACTACTACTACTACTATTACTACTACTACTAATACCACTACTATTACTACTACTACTACTACTACTACTACTACCACTACTACTATACTACTACTACTACTACTACTACTACTACTACCACTACTACTTCTACTACCCCTACTACTACTACTACTACTACTACTACTACTACTACTACTACTACTACTACTACAATGCATTCTAGACTACTACTACTATCACTAGGAGTTTAACTACTACTATTAACCAGCATTTCAACGCCCAACACTACTACTACTACTACTACTACTACTACTACTAATAATAATAATAATAATAATAATACTATTACTGAACTTTCTGTGGGCTGTAGGGAGGGTGGGGGGAGACGCTGGGCATTAGGTCATCCAAAGCAGCTACTAATGACCTCAATTTATGACCCACAGTTTGCACTAATGACAGGTAATGAGTGGAAGGTAGTGGTGGTGGTGGTGGTGGTGGTGGTGGTGGTGGTGGTGATTGTGTAGGAATATCATTAAGGCCTTAACAATGGAGAGCGAGAGCGAGAGCGAGAGCGAGAGCGCGATAGCGAGAGCGAGAGCGAGAGCGAGAGAGAGAGAGAGAGAGAGAGAGAGAGAGAGAGAGAGAGAGAGAGAGAGAGAGAGAGAGAGAGAGATAGAGAGATAGAGTAATAATAATAATAATAATAATAATACTTTTATTTCCAATGACAGTGGTTATTCTTAATACATTGAAGAATGCTTTAAATAAAAAAAGAGAACAAAGTGTCCATGAAAACCATTATTAAAATATTATACATAAATGAGCAAGACATCAAGTAACTTTGATCCTTAAAATTTAGGGTTTAAAACATATATACAATTAAAGTGATAAAAACAATACTTAAAATAAAAGTTCCATTAAAATCTAAAAATATTTAGTTTAAAAGATACAAATATAATAGAGTACAAATAGTTTCGGACCACTAAAATTAAAACAATGGAGAGCGAGCGTTCATGACATTATTGTTTTGTCAGTAAGGGCGTGATATAAAATAATAGATACAGAAGTCGAAGCCTCGATTCATGTAAAGCAGGCTCGTGATTCAATAAAGGGAATAGATGATACAGGAGTCGAAGCCTCGATTCGTATAAAGTAAGTATGTGATTCAAATTAAAAGACAGACCTCATATTTAGATGTAAATAATAGTGATACTGAACAATAGCCAGTTATTCAGTAGTAACAATGTGAAATATATTATTTATTGAGGAGTACATTTTTGAGTCTTAACTTAAATACAGATAGGGTATTGGCCTGTTTGAGGTGTGTTGGGAGGTCGTTCCATATCTTTGGTCCTCTCACAGAGAGGGATCTGGCTCCAGTGTTAGTATTTACCTTGGGAACATACAGATTGTTTTGTTGTCTCGTAGTGCTACAGGTTACTTGATTTACAGTTGATAGAGTCAGCAAATGGGCAGGAAAAAATTTGTTAATATATTTAAATATATCTACTCCTGAGTCGTACGTTATTTTATCTTTCATAGTAAGCCATTGTAGTTGATGTAAAATAGGTGTGGCATGGTCATATTTCCTGGCTCTTCCGTCAGCAACTTTGGCAGCAAAATTTTCTAGTTTTTGTACATTTGTTAGTAGAGTTGTGTTTGTAGTGCTCCCATATCACAGTACAATAATTTAAAATGCTCAACACAAGAGATTGTACTATTATTGTGCGTGTCTTTTTTGTCGAAAAAGTTTTTTATTCTATTGATAAACATGAGAGTGCCCATTGCCTTCTTATTAGTTTCATTAATATGTTTATCAAATGTTAGATATCTATCCATGTACAGGCCGAGGTTTTTCACATGTATAGCGGGTGTAATGTTGCTATTGTTGAAATGTATGGTGATGTTACTTGGTATTCTAGAGAGTAATTGGCGACTTCCAATGAAAATGCATTGAGTTTTGTTAGCATTCATCATTAAACCATTACTGAGAAAATATTGTTCTGCTTTTCGTAGTGTTTCCTCC
>JAPQNM010002710.1:92500-94943 GCA_029783475.1 Metacarcinus magister
CCCTGATGAGTTTCGTCAACTTCAGGAATCCTGTCCTTCCTTGACGGGTTTACAGTCAAAGGCTACCACTCAAGAAGTTGAGAAGGCACGGGATGGTGCCACATACCAGTTCATACATGAGGACGGCCTCCTGTACCGAAAATGTCTCTCATCGGATCACCTTCAAAAGGTAAATGGTTTATCCTTGGTTGTTCCCAGCGATTGCCGTCCTGTCATCCTACGTGTTGCTCACGAAGGTCCTTTGGCTGGACATTTCTCCCACCGGAAGACCCAGATGAAGGTCTTGCAAGACTTTTATTGGCCAGGGATGTGTGCAGACATCCGGGATTACTGCCGTTCCTGCGACAAGTGTCAACGTATGTCAGCTAAGGGAAGGGTACGTCCAGTACCTCTTCAACCGTTACCTGTCGTAACTGAACCCTTCTCCAGAGTTGCCATTGACTTGGTAGATCCCTTGGCTCCACCTTCTTCTGAAGGGCACCGTCACCTTGTAACTTGCATTGATTTCTTCACTGGTTTTCCTCTTAATTACTACTTCTACTGCTACTACTATTACTACTATTATTACTATTAGTATTACTACTACTACTACTACTACTATTACTTATTATTATTCTACTACTTCTATTATTATTATTACTACTACTTCTATTATTACTACTACTTCTATTATTATTATTACTACTACTGCCA
Organism: Metacarcinus magister; assembly: GCA_029783475.1. Classification (NCBI taxonomy): domain Eukaryota; kingdom Metazoa; phylum Arthropoda; class Malacostraca; order Decapoda; family Cancridae; genus Metacarcinus; species Metacarcinus magister. The sequence goes on from JAPQNM010002710.1 coordinate 93,194, forward strand.
CTACCATCACATCCATCTCCAGTACTACTACCAAGAAGAGGTTGAGCAGATGTTGAGTCAAGGAATCATCCAACCTTCAACCTCTCCACACTGCTCTCCGGTTATCATGGTCAGGAAGTCCGACGGTACGTATCGGATGGCCATTGATTACAGGTTACTCAACTCAGTTACTATTTTCCATGCTGAACCATCCTGCAGTATTGAGACAGAGCTGCATAAGTTCGTTGGTGCTGAGTTCTTCTCAGAGCTAGATTTGAGTAAGGCATATTACCAGGTTCCACTTTCTGCCAAAGCTCGACGCTTCACTGCGTTTCCCACTCACAAGGGCTTGATGGAATTTACTCGGATGCCTTTTGGTCTTGTTACGGCCTGTGCCACTTATATTCGCTTAATGAGGATTGTGCTTGCTGGCTTGGCCAATGTTTCTTTTTATTTTGATAATATTTTTGTGTATTCATCTGATTGGCCCAATCACATCTCTGCCCTCAAGTCTGTTTTAGATAGACTACAACAAAACGGTCTGACTGTCAAACTTAAAAAGTGCCGGTTTGGAGCAGAGTCCATCAACTATCTGGGATTTGTTTTGTCCCGCGACCATCTTCAACCACAAGTTGGCAAGTTGACTGCCATCACCTCCATGACTCCTCCTACCACCAAGAAGTTACTCCGGAGTTTCCTAGGTTTGATATCATTTTATAAAGCTTTCATTCCTCAGGCCTCTGAGCTTACCGGCCCCCTCTCTGACTTGTTGAAGAAGCCGGTACGGGATCCCCTCCAGTGGACTGAATATCTGCTTGAACGGTTCAAGCTGCTGAAGCAAGCCTTGACTTCGGGACCTATTCTGCGTCTTCCGGACCCCAGCCAGACCTTCGTCCTACGTACCGATGCTTCAAACTATGGATTAGGTGCTGTACTCCTACAGTACCATGATGATCGTCCACATCCCATCTCTTACGCCAGCCGGAAACTACTTGATCGGGAACGACGATACTCTACCATCGAGAGGGAATGCCTGGCCATCGTATTCGGCATTCATAGGTTTGACTTCTATCTTCGAGGTAAGGAATTTATCCTTGAAGTAGACCACAAGCCTCTAATATACATTCAGAAATTCAAAGGTAAAAATGACAGAATACTACGATGGGCTTTAGGTCTTCAACCCTATAAATTTAGGGTTGTTCATGTTGCCGGGACGGACAACATTGGAGCCGACCTTCTCAGCCGGCAATAGGTTTTCTTTATTTTGTTTTCCTGCACTCCAGTCTTTTACAAGTTTTTTTTCCTGCACTCAAGTATTATAAGTTTGTTTATGTCTCCTGGTCAGCTGCAGTTCTTCGACATCAGCTGTGCAGCAGATGTTTTAGTGGGGGCATGTGTGAGGAACTGCACCTGCCTCGTCTTCCCCTAATTAGTGGTTGAACTACCACTCTCGTCTGCCGGCGCTTGTTCACCACCTTTCCCCGCCACTACCCCACCCACTTGTCCAGGGGTATGGGGGTAGTCTAACCGAGCCAAGCTCCACGCCACCGGCTTGGAGAAGGACAGAACGCCTCAGCTCTCACACCTGACAACACCTCACCACCTGCTGCTGTTTCTCAACATTTCCGAAGGCATTTCTGGAGACTTGGGCTCCCTTCCAGTGTGCCCTTCAACTGTACCTACACCATTCGACCCTTCCTGCTGTCTAAGGAGCAATCTACGTTGCCGAGTGTTGCTGTCACGCATCTCACCCTCCAAACAGCTGTACAGG
>JAPQNM010002711.1:0-2500 GCA_029783475.1 Metacarcinus magister
TTTTTAAATACTTTCTTCCTTATTTTCTCGAAAGCTATTAGAGATATGGAAATATCATTGCACCATCTGATACACCTAATTCAACTGTACAACTGTCGTTATGAATATTTGTTCTATGACTAATAATTACGCAGTAAAATTAAAACCGTTATATTTATATAAAAACATGACTTTCCTCCTCATTTTCTCGAAAGCTATTAGAATTTGAAATATCATTGCAGCATTTGATACACCTAATTAAACTGTAAAACTGTCATTATGAATATTTGTTCTATGACTAATAATTACGCAGTAAATTGAAACTTAATATTTATATAAAAACATGACTTTCCTCATTTTCTCGAAAGCTATTAGAGATATTGGAAATATCATTGCAGCATATGATACACCTAATTAAATTGTACAACTGATACTATGAATATTTGTTCTATGACTAATAATTACGCAGTAAAATTAAACTTTATATTTATATAAAAACATGACTTTCCTTCTCATTTTCCCGAAAGCTATTAGAGATATTGGAAATATCATTGCAGCATCTGATAGACCTAATTAAACTGTACAACTGTAATTATGAATATTTGTTCTATGACTCATAATTACGCAGCAAAATGAAACTTAATATTTATATAAAAACATGACTTTCCTCCTCATTTTCTCGAAAGCTATTAGAGATATTGGAAATATCATTGCAGCATCTGATACATCTAATTAAATTGTACAACTGATATTATGAATATTTGTTCTATGACTAATAATTACGCAGTAAAATTAAACTTTATATTTATATAAAAACATGACTTTCCTTCTCATTTTCCCGAAAGCTATTAGAGATATTGGAAATATCATTGCAGCATCTGATAGACCTAATTAAACTGTATAACTGTAATTATGAATATTTGTTCTATGACTCATAATTACGCAGTAAAATAAAACTTTATATTTATATAAAAACATGACTTTCCTCCTCATTTTCTCGAAAGCTATTAGAGATATTGGAAATATCATTGCAGCATCTGATGGACCAAATTAAACTGTACAACTGTCATTATGAATATTTGTTCTATGACTAATAATTACGCAGTAAAATGAAACTTAATATTTATATAAAAACATGACTTTCCTCCTCATTTTCTCGAAAGATATTAGAGATATTGGAAATATCATTACAGAATCTGATAGACCTAATTAAAATCTACTACTGTCATTATGAATATTTGCTCTAGTACTAATATATACTGAATTTTACTTTTTTTTAAATTACTTTCTTCCTCATTTTCTCGAAAGCTATTAGAGATATTGGAAATATCATTGCACCATCTGATACACCTAATTCAACTGTATAACTGTCATTATGAATATTTGTTCTTTGACTAATAATTACGCAGTAAAATAAAACCGTATATTTATATAAAAACATGACTTTCCTCCTCATTTTCTCGAAAGCTATTAGATATTGGAAATATCATTGCAGCATCTGATGGACCAAATTAAACTGTACAACTGATATTATGAATATTTGTTGTATGACTAATAATTACGCAGTAAAATGAAACTTAATATTTATATAAAAACATGACTTTCCTCATTTTCTCGAAAGCTATTAGAGATATTGGAAATATCATTGCAGCATCTGATACACCTAATTAAATTGTACAACTGATATTATGAATATTTGTTCTATGACTAATAATTACGCAGTAAAATGAAACTTAATATTTATATAAAAACATGAATTTCCTCCTCATTTTCCCGAAAGCTATAAGAGATATTGGAAATATCATTGCAGCATCTGATACACCTAATTAAACTGTACAACTGTGATTATGAATATTTGTTCTATGACTAATAATTAAGCAGTAAAATTAAACTAATATTTATATAAAAACATGAATTTCCTCCTCATTTTCTCGAAAGCTATTAGAGATATTGGAAATATCATTGCAGCATCTGATACACCTAATTAAACTGCTGGATAGACACCACTTCTAAGAAGGCCACGGGAGTTCGGGTACCCAGTGGGAAAGGTTCCCGCTGGATAATTCTGCACGCCGGCACCAGGAACCTAACCCTTCCTTACCTTCCAAGCTAAGAATGTCGGCGACTATCACGATCAAATGAACGCAGAAACCTTTGAAAAGTGGTTCAAGACACAACTGTTGCCGAATATTCCTCCATCTTCAGTCATCGTAATGGATAACGCACCCTATCACTCCAGGAAAATCGATAAACCACCATTAGCATCAAACAACAAAGCAACCATAAGAGAATGGCTGGAGAGGAAGGGTGTGGCAGTACCCGATGGTTTACTGAAAGTTCAGCTCATGAAACTTGCGGCTGAACACACCACTGCTGCCGATACAAGTTACGTCATCGACAGGATGGCCTTACAGCACGGACGCAAGGTTGTACGACTGCCACCTTATCACTGTCAGTACAACGCGATTGAACTGATATGGGCTCAACTTAAAGGCTACATATCAAAAAGAAACACATTCAA
>JAPQNM010002711.1:5000-12500 GCA_029783475.1 Metacarcinus magister
AAGAAAAGTTTAAATAATGAAAATGAGTAAACACTAAATATGACACGCTTAAAATATCAGTAACACGTCAAGAATACATTAATATAGGATTGATAACCTTCATGATAAAAAATAACATAATAATAATAAAATTTCGTGTGTCGTCGTGGCTCAGCGGTACAGTACTTGCATATCAACCACAAAAACACAGATTCGAATCCCACTCAATCTTCCAAACAAACGAGTATCAATAACAATTAACATCATACTCATATTTATCAAGATCTAAATAAACGAGTATTATCCAACCTCATCCTTCTTTCAAATTGACTGAATGAAAAGTGTTCGAACAAGTGAATAAGTAATGATTAATTTTATACATCACTTTTAACATATTCGGACACGTTCCTTTCAGCCAATCAGGTGACGAGTACCAAGAGGCAGGATAATATATTAGGTAATGTTTTCGTTTTTGTCTATAGAGAGAGATTGAAAATTATGGGTTTCAACTTTAATCAAACGGCCACAAAACACACACACTGCAGCAGCTAACCAGAACCAAAACAGGAACAGGAACAATAAACCAAACACCGATAGAAAAAACCAAAACAAACAAAAAACACCTGATTTGAAATGCGCACACACACCACCGCACACACACAAAAAACAAACACAAAAACAAACACTACTACTACTAATAATAATAATACTAAAATAAACACATAAAAAAATATATATACACCTAATAAAACCCAATATAATTCAAATATAATAATTCAAATTCAAATACACCCGTTACCCCCTACCGCCAGACCACGCCAGGAAGCATCAACAGAAGGGAGGAGGAGGAGGAGGAGGAGGAGGAGGAGGGACAGGAAGAGGATGGAGAATAACACTACCTTCTCTCCTCCTCCTCCACCTCCTCCTTCACACAATACCTCTAATATTAAGGCAAGGCAGTACAGGGAGGTTATAATGGAAGAAAAACATCCTTTGTGCTATTTTTATTCTGATTTTTATTTCCTTCCAGACATTGATTGGTGTTGAGAAGACGTAGTTATCTATTATTATTATTATTATTTTTTTTTGTATATATCGTCTTCTTTCTCCTCCTCCTCCTCCTCCTCCTCACCTTCCGTATCATCATCTCTTACAATCTGTCTTGAATTTTTGTATCTTTTTTTTCTTCTTCCTCTCTCTCTCTCTCTCTCTCTCTCTCTCTCTCTCTCTCTCTCTCTCTCTCTCTTTATGGTCTTGTTACCGGCTGTCTGTGTGTACGTGTGTGTGTGTGTGTGTGTGTGTGTGTGTGTGTGTGTGTGTGTGTGTGTGTGTGTGTGTGCGGGAAGGATGAAAGAAAGCTTGTCTACAGGTGAAGGTTGCAAATTAAGCTTGTCTGTACAGGTGAGTGTGTTCCCAGGTGAGAGAGAGAGAGAGAGAGAGAGAGAGAGAGAGAGAGAGAGAGAGAGAGAGAGAGAGAGAGAGAGAGAGAGAGAGGAGGCGTGTTAGATAAAACTGATTACACTGAGAGGGGACTGAGCAGGAAAGGGGAGAGAGAGAGAGAGAGAGAGAGAGAGAGAGAGAGAAGAGAGAGAGAGAGAGAGAGAGAGAGAGAGGAGAGAGAGAGAGAGAGAGAGAGAGAGAGAGAGATTTTGTGTGTCTACGTGACTAGAAAATTTATACCATCGATAAAAAGGAGAGAGGGAGAGGGAGAGGGAGAGAGGGAGAGAGAAAAGAGATGAGGCACAATGAGTAAGAAAGATAGACAAATTATGGAGAAAGAAGAATGGGAGGAAGAGGAAGAGGAGGAGGAGGAGGAGGAGGAGGAGGAGGAGGAGGAGGAGGATGATAGAAGTGTCTAGTAACAAGATGTGTTTCAATATTAAGTCAATTTCTATGCGTGGAATTAAAATCACACACACACACACACACACACACACACACACACACACACACACACACACACACACACGTCCTCCTCTTACTAAAAACATAAATAAAATATAAATAAAAAAATCCTTTGCTTCTCCTAACACTCTTCCTTCACTTCCCTTTTCTTCTCACCTTTGTTTGTCATTAATTAACGTTGGCATGCAGGTAAGGCCAGATTTTTAAGGACCTGATAAGTGTAAAAGCAATAATAGTTACATTGGGATAGGTAATAGTAGTAGTAGTAGTAATAGTAGTAGTAGTAGGTTAGGTTAGGTTAGGTTAGGTTAGGCTAAGTTAGGTTAGGTTAGGTTAGGTTAGGTTAGGTTAGGTTAAGTTAGGTTAGGTTATGGTTAGGTTAGGTTAGGTTAGGTTAGGTTAGGTTATGGTTAGGTTAGGTTAGGTTAGGTTAGGTTAGGTTAGGTTAGGTTAGGTTAGGTTAGGTAGTAGTAGTAGTAGGTTAGGTTAGGTTAGGTTAGGTTAGGTTAGGTTAGGTTAGGTAGTAGTAGTAATCCATTCAATAGTAGATCCTAAGCTAGCTTCCTTTCAGACTGCCAACTTTTTCCGTCTCATATCTTTACATTTCGACCTCAATTTGGCTCCTTCCTTCCCTCTCTCTCTGCCTGTGTTCGGACTGAGACGAGAATCTACAGAACGAAGAAAACTTTACTCGTGTTTAGGGATGCGAGGGTAAAGAGGTGTCTACTCGTATGAAAGAGTGGAAGAGAAGGGAGGGAAGACGAGAGTGGACAGTAGATGAAGGAGGATGAGGAAAGGGGAATAGAGAAGGGATAGAGAGAATAAAACAGAAGACATGGATGAAATTGAAGCGAATAAGGTAGAAAGTGGAATGGAAAACAGGAATAGAAGATAAAATACAATATAAAGGGGATATAGAGAAGAAAAAAAGAGAAAGAGATGAAACAGGAAAGTGAATGAAGGAAGGAAGGAGGGGAAAGGAATGTAAAAATAGCAATGAATAAGTCAAGGTCATGTTAACTGTTATTCATCACCTTTGTTTGAATCATGGTTTGTTTACACTCACCCATGTCAACAAAACGTGCTTATTCTACCCTTTCCTTGCCAGCATCTACTCCCTAACCCCTCCCTACACCCCCCCATACACCCCCTACATCCCCCATAGAACCCCCTACACACACAGGTAAAATGTAGGTAAGGAATCTTTTAAAACACCTGATATTTTTGGGGTGACTTTCCATCATCACTCCCCACCTATTAATACCCCCAACACAATATTTTACCCCCTCCCCACTACTTGTACAGTACCCCCCCTATACCCCACGACCCTTCCCCATCACTACCACATTCCCTAAACCTGTATTAGGACCCATTACCCATCCTTTCCCCGCCTCAGGCTCACCCATCCCTGTACCAATCCCCCAGGCTCACCCTTCCCCATACATCCTGACCACCTGTACCTTACCTGTCCCCATTCCTACCCATTCACAAGTAGGATACGAGGAAGGACATGCATCCTAGCTACTATTATGTTATATCACCAACATCCTACAGGAATAAAGCTGAATATAGGATCTTTACCTCATTAGAACATATCATTTTCTTCTTTATCTAGATTTCACCATCACCATCATCACTATCACCACTATCACTATCACTATCACCACCATCATCACCACCTCATTAACGATTCAGTATACCGCTTCGTCACCTTTACCTTAAAATTCCTCCTCCTCCTCCTCCTCCTCCTCTTCTTCCTCCTCTTCCTCCTCCTCCTCTAGCAAGCCTCTGTTGGACTGAAAGATACTTGATTAATATTTTTTCCTTCCCCAAAAGCAGTAGCAGAATGACAAGTGAAGGTGTCTCTCATATACGCATTTGTGTATGTATGTATGTATGTATGTAGTGTATGTGTATGTATGTATGTATGTATGTATGTGTGTGTAGTATGTGGGTCATGTCTAGATTTTTGTTTATATACACAGAATTTTTTACATGCCCAGGAGAGAGAGAGAGAGAGAGAGAGAGAGAGAGAGAGAGAGAGAGAGAGAGAGAGAGAGAGAGAGAGAGAGAGAGAGAGAGAGAGAGAGAGATATGGAGAGAAAGAGAAAGGGGAGGATGCTAAGGAAGAAGATGGGAAAGGAGGAGGAGGAGGAGGAGGAGGAGGAGGAGAGGAGGAGGAGGAGGAGGAGGAGGAGGAGGGTAGAAGATCAACACAACAACATGAAGCAACAAAAGGCTTACCTCACCCCTCCATTCCCCCCCCGCCCCCTCCCCCCTCCATCCCCCCCCCTTCCCCCTCCCCCCGGTTTGGCCTACTGCCCCCCAATCCCCCAACACCAGTCATCTGTCACCCACCTCCCCTCCACCCCCAACAAGGACCCCAGCACCATCACCCCCTCCCCCTCCCCCTCCCCCCCCCAACACACCCGGAAATACCCCCCTTAGCAAACTTTCACTCCTACCACAAAAAATAATCATAATAATAGACAAAAAATAATAATAATAATAATAGACAAAAAATAATAATAATAATAGACAAAAAATAATAATAATAATAGACAAAAAATAATAATAATAATAGACACAAAAATAATAATAATAATAGACAAAAAATAATAATAATAATAGACAAAAAATAATAATAATAATAGACAAAAAATAATAATAATAATAATAGACAAAAAATAATAATAATAATAATAGACAAAAAATAATAATAATAATAATAGACAAAAAATAATAATATAATAGACATAATAATAATAATAGACAAAAATAATAATAATAATAGACACAAAAAAAAATAATAATAGAGTCTGGCACAGAAACGAGGAAACTGTGTAATAATGAAAGCATAACAATACCTATTATGAATACAAACACACGCACACACACATAAAAACAAACACGCACACACACATATACAAACAAAACACGCACACACACACACACGTACACACACAAAACCCCATCTATCTTTAACAACGAAGAAAGAAAAAAACGATGAAAGAAGAAGAGAAGAAGGAAAAAAAATAAATGAAGGAGGAGGAGGAGGAGGAGGAGGAAGAGGAAGAAAAAGGATGACTATTCAATAACAAAAATCACAATAGGAAGGCAAGAGAGAGAGAGAAAGACAAACAAACAAACAGACACAGACAATAGACAATATACTCAAATTTTAGGTCAAGGTTAAACATCATTAGTTTGGATTCCCTTAAATGGTTCCAACAGCAATAGTGAAAATGTTGCTCCCAACACACACAACACACACCACACACACACACACACACACACACCACACACACACACACACACACCACACCAAGGAGAGGAGAGGAGAGGGAAGGAGAGACAAGGATAGACGTGTAGGGAGGCTGTGTGTGTGTGTGTGTGTGTGTGTGTGTGTGTGTGTGTGTGTGTGTGTGTGTGTGTGTGTGGATTGATGAGAACAAGTTAACGAAAAGACACGAATATGGAAAAGAGAGCGAGAGAGAGAGAGAGAGGAGGAGAGAGAGAGAGAGAGAGAGAGAGAGAGAGAGAGAGAGAGAGAGGAGAGAGGAGAGAGAGGAGAGAGAGAGAGACGAGAGAGAGAGAGAGAGAGAGAGAATAAAGATAAGGTATAGAAGAGACAAGATAATAGAAAAGAGGAAGACAACAATGAAAGGTGTGAGGGGAAGAGAGGGATAAAGAGGAGGTGAAGAAGAGAGAGATGTAAGGGGAGATAAGGGAAAAGGTATGGAGAGGCATGAATGAGGAGGAGGAGGAGGAGGAGGAGGAGGAGAGGAGGAGGAGGAGGAGGAGGAGGAGGAGGAATGACCAGACATATGAAGGTCAATCTACTACACTAAAAATATTCACTCTCACACCTGTGCAGCATCATCCTCCTCCTCCTTTTACCTCACCTGGAGACAACCATCAGTACTCCTCCTCCTCCACCTCCTCCTCCTCCTCCTCCTTCCTCCTTGACAATAACTTCCTCACACCTTCTCTAGGCAACAGAGAGGAGAGAGAGAGAGAGAGAGAGAGAGAGAGAGAGAGAGAGAGAGAGAGAGAGAGAGAGAGAGATAACATAAGCGACACATTAAACCATAATTCAAGTGGGGCGTGAGGTAGAGGCCGTTGGGTGAATTCCTGAATCTCTCTCTCTCTCTCTCTCTCTCTCTCTCTCTCTCTCTCTTTTATTTATTTATTTATTTAACCTATAAATTCTGGTCAGGTTAGGTAATAAGGGAATCACATTAATATTATTTTCATTTCACTCCTTTGCTTGATATTGAAAGGACTACAAGGTGAATGTTGCATCTCATTAAGAAGCTAATTATACGTAAATGAGTTTGGGTTATTGGTGAATTAACTCTCCGTGAATTAATAGTTATGATAAATGAATTAGTGTTGGTATATATATATTATGATGTAGTTATTTTGATATTGAATTACAGTTGGGGAAGAAAATGTGATAAAAAGTGTTAATTGTTGAAAAAAAAACACAACACAGCACAACACACACACACACATACACACAGCACACACACACACACACACACAACACAACACACACACACACACACACACACAACAGCACACACACACACACATACACACACAACACAGCAGCACAAACCTGAAATATATTGGTGCAAACATCAGTGTATGTAGTGTATATTATGCACTACATACACTAATTCAAGATTATAAATAGCTTCTAATACATTGCATCCCTCTCCAAGATGAATTAGAGAGTCGTGGTACAGTGTTATTGTTTTAATCACCATAGGGAGAGAGAGAGAGAGTAACAATTCAAGTGTTGATTTATATATAACAACGAATAAGTGGAGATAAATATTACATCCTTGTTATGATAATATGATAATAGACAAGATGGATCCTTCAATTACAAAGAACAGCACTCCAAAAATATCAAGCTTGGATTATACATACTTCACTGATCCTAGGTTGATGGAAGGTGGGAGAGTAAATAGTTGAAGGATATAAGAGTAGAGTCACTCAATAGATCAGTCATGTTCGTGGAAATACAATAAATACAATACAGGGTCCCTTTCATAAAATATTTTCCTTGCTTCTTCAGTTCAAAGTTGAGTGACATCAAAGGTGAAAATTACGCTAAAAATGCTTCTTCGTAAATTCTTAAGTGTGAATATAGTGTCAATTTTCCTCTCGCTAATATTCCACGTAGCAAGAACGACATTGAACTTAGAAGGATAAAAAACAAGCTTGATGATCTATTGTTAAAAGAGTTCAGTTTTAAAAATATATAAAGTTCACATCTTTTATATGGAAAAATTGGAGCTTAATAGGAAAATTTATGTTTATTAGTTAAATTTTTCTTTGTGGGTAAGTCAGTTAGTCTCTCTCTCTCTCTCTCTCTCTCTCTCTCTCTCTCTCTCTCTCTCTCTCTCTCTCTCTCTCTCTCTCTCTCAGATAACCTATTTACAACACGATAACGTCATAATTTGATCTAATATGACAATTGATAACATTTCTTCCTGTTCACTGTTCAATTATCTCCACTATACACTTCCACTTACACCCTCCCATACCCACCACACTCCACCACACCACACACCTTCCATCTTACCACACAATCACCACAAT
>JAPQNM010002713.1:0-7500 GCA_029783475.1 Metacarcinus magister
TATTTACACATTTATTTATTTTTCTTTTTTCTCTCTCTCTCTCTCTCTCTCTCTCTCTCTCTCTATATATATATATATATATATATATATATATATATATATATATATATATATATATATATATATATATATATATATATGTACACACACATACACACTGACTTTAAAATGTCCTCCACAGGCTTCCACAGGTTTGGTGGAGTGGACTTCGAGGGAACCTTCTTCGTGAACACTGAGGAAGATGATGACTACGTAGGGTTCATATTCAGGTACGTGATGGTTAGAAATACCAGTAATAACATTGATAACAGATGTATTACTGATAACAATAACAATAATGAAAAATATACAACAGACAGACCCCACGCTTTCTTTCTTCAGTTACCAGGACAATGCTCATTTCTACACTGTGATGTGGAAGCAGTACACCCAAACCTACTGGCACACTACACCCTTCCGTGCTGTGGCCGAGGCCGGTATTCAACTCAAGTTGGTCAACTCGTCTACCGGGCCAGGCCGAATGATGAGGAACTCCCTGTGGCACACGGGTGATACCGAAGACCAGGTAGGTGGGACAGATGGCATCTCATTCTGCATGAAAGGTTTAGGTGTTTTATGGCACTGTGTAGGATTGGACGGCAGTGTGAAGATGTATTATTGTTGTGATTGTTGACAGGAAGGGAACAAGAGAGAGAGAGAGAGAGAGAGAGAGAGAGAGAGAGAGAGAGAGAGAGAGAGAGAGAGAGAGAGAGAGAGAGAGAGAGAGAGAGAGAGAGAGAGAGAGCAAGAGAGCAGAGAGAGCAAGAGAGCAAGAGAGCAGAGAGAGAGAGAGAGAGCAGAGAGAGCAAGAGAGAGCAAGAGAGAGCAAGAGAGAGCAGAGAGAGCAAGAGAGAGCAGAGAGAGCAAGAGAGAGCAGAGAGAGAGCAGGAGAGAGCAAGAGAGAGCAAGAGAGAGCAAGAGAGAGCAGAGAGAGCAAGAGAGAGCAGAGAGAGAGAGAGAGAGAGAGAGAGAGAGAGCAGAGAGAGAGAGAGCAAGAGAGAGCGAGCAAGAGAGAGCGAGCAAGAGAGAGCGAGCAAGAGAGAGCGAGCAGAGAGAGAGCGAGCAAGAGAGAGCGAGCAAGAGAGAGCGAGCAAGAGAGAGCGAGCAAGAGAGAGAGAGCAGAGAGAGAGAGAGCAGAGAGAGAGAGAGCAAGAGAGAGAGAGCAGAGAGAGAGAGAGCAAGAGAGAGAGAGCAAGAGAGAGAGAGCAAGAGAGAGAGAGCAAGAGAGAGAGAGCAAGAGAGAGAGAGCAAGAGAGAGAGAGCAAGAGAGAGAGAGCAAGAGAGAGAGAGCAGAGAGAGAGAGAGCAAGAGAGAGAGAGCAAGAGAGAGAGAGCAAGAGAGAGAGAGAGAGAGAGAGAGAGAAGAGAGAGAGAGAGCAGAGAGAGAGAGAGCAAGAGAGAGAGAGCAAGAGAGAGAGAGCAAGAGAGAGAGAGCAAGAGAGAGAGAGCAGAGAGAGAGAGAGCAAGAGAGAGAGAGCAGAGAGAGAGAGAGCAAGAGAGAGAGAGCAAGAGAGAGAGAGCAGAGAGAGAGAGAGCAAGAGAGAGAGAGCAAGAGAGAGAGAGCAAGAGAGAGAGAGCAGAGAGAGAGAGAGCAGAGAGAGAGAGAGAGAGAGAGAGAGAGAGAGAGAGAGAGAGCAAGAGAGAGAGAGCGCGGAAGAGAGAGTAGGTGTGCTTGCTTGCTTCAGTCACTGCATAATGGCATTACACTATTCTGTCAGGTGAAGAACACCTAGGTGGCATCTAATCGAATTTTCATAAGCGGACTCACTGTTAAGGAATGGCAGGTAAAGTCGTAATGGGTCTCAATGTTTCCATCCTTCAGGTCAAAGTGCTGTGGAAAGACCCTAGCAACGTTGGGTGGAAGGATAAGACCGCCTATCGCTGGTTGCTGCTTCACCGCCCCAAGATCGGCCTCATCCGCCTCCGCATCCTGGAGGGCGAGAACCTGGTAGCTGACTCCGGTAACATCTTCGACGACCATCTCAAAGGCGGCAGACTCGGTGTCTTCTGCTTCTCGCAAGAAATGATCATTTGGTCTGACCTCGTCTACCGCTGTAATGGTGAGTTGTCCTTGCACACACTTGCTCCTTAGCTTACTTTGCATTGGTGTTCCTCTGTTGTCTCTAAAGTCATATATTAAAGCTTGTTTTTAAAGATAATTAACATAGTTTTATATAAAAAAAAAAACCAGAAAATTAAGTATTGTTTCCCCATAAATTCGTATGTGCTCATGAAAAGTTGATATAATTTCCTTGAATCTATTTTCTGTAAAAAATAACTTCTTAAGGTTTTTAAAATTCAGTCTGAGTTCAGTTTTGATACAACTAATGCACTTTTCTTCTTTGTGAAAGTGGCCTTTCATTTGAAAAATGAACAGAACCGTGGTTGTCATGCTTTGATTTCCGTCAAAATATTAATGAATATCAATATTAATAATCCATGTGGTTATCATAGTTTTGGAATATTCCACCAACTAACTTATTGCATTCAATATTACGTATATTCACTTTTCCTATTACTACTTATATTTTTTTGCTGTCAGACCATGTGCCTGAAGCCGTGTACAACCAGCTGTCCCCTGAGAAGAAGCGCATGGTGTACATTGATGTAAGCCGCCCTGTGCCCAAGAGATTGTAAGACGCCGGTGCCCAACCCACACACCCACCATAGGAACGTTCTTAAAGTCTGAAGGCTTTCTGGTGCTTTAGCTTTGTTTATCGTTTACATATAGGTGACAATTGTATTAAATTTCCATGGTGTATCTCAATATAAATATATGTTCAGATCTGGTGAATAAGTAATGTGTAAGATCACTCAAAAACACAGTAATCGAGACCATGCAGCCAAGGTGTAGGACTCCACCCATAACAATTGATCATGACTGGTGTTTAGTTACAAAAATATATTAATGTTGAGGTTGTGGTGTTTGACAGGCCTGACGAAGGATTAACCAGGAAAGCGTTGTACTAAGTAGGTACTGAGGAGCACTACCTCAGATGACTCTTGGATGTTACTCACACTATAGACATCGAGTTTGCTTTGGGATGACTAGTGGTGAGGGCGGCACGCAGCTCCGTCACTGAAGGGTCTTTAACGATGGTTTTATGATGTTAGCGATAAATGTAAAGTTGGAGTCGGGGTTAAGCTGTATATACCTTAATAAGGCCATGAACAGGGCAGGGAGGTGGGCTGGCATACATCAGTGTCGTCCACTCGTGTGTTGTCACAAATGACCTTGCCAGTGATCCTGCCACAACACTAGTTTTAAACTAGAGTGTGTAACCTATAAGTTGATTGATAGATTTACCGTTTATTCCTATTATTTTATTTATTTGTTCATTTATTGTTTTCAGCTTCAACCAATGATTAGTTTCTAAGAGTGACACAGGAACCTTATTACCACACCAGTTCAGTGACACACTGCAAGGAATCATTGTTACAAGTCTTTCCTGCGGGAAACACGATAAACAACTATTGTTTGTGTCTTAGTCTCACCAGCCACTTGGGTTAAAATTCCTCAACTGTAGATTTTGTGGCATGAGTGTTAAGCAACTTAATTGTAATTCCAAAGACTTTTCTAAACACACTGGAACAACCAGTTATGATAATTATATTACTGTCACTGTTGTTATTATTATTATTATTATTATTATTGTTATTGTTATTGTTATTATTTATTATTATTATTATTATTTTATTGTTATTGTTATTATTATTTATTATTATTATTATTATTTTATTAGTATTAGTATTAGTATTATTATCATTATTGGAATTATTATTAACACAATTATTATTGTTAGAATTATCGTTACTATTGTTATAATAATAACTATTTTTAAGAATAGAGAAAAAAAATCTTAATCAATGCAGGCAAGGTATGAAGTTATCAGGAACCGTTAGTGACTACCTTTGTACATATTCATTTTCATTCAAAGAAATACAATTAGCACAAATACGTAAATGTTGTGTTGGGTAGTGGGTGCCTCCTGGCCGCAGCCACGCGCCTGCTGCTGGCTTACAAGGATACGGTTTGCAGTTTTCAGTGTTCAAAAAGTAAGGTTTTCCAGGCTATATTACCTGACAAAAATAATGATTTATAATACAACATGAGTTAACGTTCTGTTTCAGAGTAATCATTAGTTGTAATTACTATTAATAACCATGAACATATATTTCGTAAATGATTAATTAAAGAAATTACTTTAAGTAACTTCTTTTTTTTGTGAACGTATCTATGTAGTGATAGACTGGCGGTGCTTGGGATTCAATGTTCCCTTGCTTCTCGGCCTCACTCTGGGAATAATAAATTATAATACTCCTTTTTTGTATGAAAGCAGTACTAGTTTGTAACAATAGGAATACCAACAAAGCGTTACATATTAAGCCTAACAGCAATTAAACTTTTTCGCCACATCGCGTACACCATGCAGCGTCATGCTGCTCTCATTATGTAGTAGACTGTCGTTTACCATAAGCTCCATTTTTATCATCTTCAAAGCGAACCAATAAAAACTGTAAGCAATAGCTTGTTTGATGACCTTACTTGTCGCGGCAGATCAAGATGACTTCACCTCATGGGGCTTGTACTGACTCGTACCATGGTAGCTTTCAGAGGAAACTCGGTTGTGTACGTTAGCACGATAAGTTGAGTAGGGTGTGGCGTAACCTCCATTTAGATAACCATAGTTGCAACTCCACTTTTTTTTCAATGACCTTGCCACGTCTCCTTAAAGGGAATGGCAACGACGATCGCGAAACAATTATCACTCGCCAATGTCGCCCATTCCAGTGTTTTCATTACAAACATGTTACTTACAACCCCAACTAAGTACTTTAAAAAATGTACCCAATGCCCTCTACAACACACACACACACACACACACACACACACACACACACACACACACAGACACACACACACACACACACACACACACAGACACACACAGACACACACAGACACACACAGACACACACAGACACACACAGACACACACAGACACACACAGACACAGACAGACACACAGACACAGACACACAGACACAGACACACAGACACAGACACACACACACAGACACACACACACAGACACACACACACAGACACACACTGACACACACAGACACACACAGACACACACACAGACACACACAGACACACACACAGACACACACAGACACACACAGACACAGACACAGACACAGACACACACACAGACACACACACACGGACACGGACACACACACACACACGGACACACACACACACACGACACACACACACACACGGACACACACACACACACGGACACACACACACACACGGACACACACACACACACAGACACACACACACACACACACACACACACACACACACACACACACACACCACACACACACACACACACACACACACACACACACACACACACACACACACACACACACCACACACACACACACACACACACACACACACACACACACACACACACACACACAACACACACACACACACACACACACACACACAACACACACACACACACACACACACACACACACACACACACACACACACACACACACACACACACCACACACACACACACACACACACACACACACACACACACACACACACACAACACACACACACACACACACACACACACACACACACACACACACACACACACACACCACACACACACACACACACACACACACACACCACACACACACACACACACACACACACACACACAACACACACACACACACACACACACACACACACACACACACACACACACACACACACACACACACACACACACACACACACACACACACACACACACCACACACACACACACACACACACACACACACCACACACACACACACACACACACAACACACACACACACACACACACCACACACACACACACACACACACACACACAACACACACACACACACACACACACACACACACACACACACACACACACCACACACACACACACACACACACACACACACACACACACACACACACACACACACACCACACACACACACACACACACACACACACACACACACACACACCACACACACACACACACACACACACACACACACCACACACACACACACACACACACACACCACACACACACACACACACCACACACACACACACACACACACACACACACACACACACACACACACACACACACACACACACACACACACACACACACACACACACAACACACACACACACACACACACACACACACACACACACACACACACACACACACACACACACACACACACACCACACACACACACACACACACACACACACACACACACACACACACACACACACACACACACACACAACACACACACACACACACACACACACACACACACACACACACACACACACCACACACACACACACACACACACACACACACACACACACACACACACACCACACACACACACACCACACACACACACACACACACACACACACACACACACACACACACACACACACACCACACACACACACACACACACACACACACACCACACACACACACACACACACACACACACACACACACACACACACACACACACACAACACACACACACACACACACACACACACACACACACACACACACACACACACACACACACCACACACACACACACACACACACACACACACACACACACACACACACACACACACACACACACACACACACACACACACACACACACACACACACACACACACACCACACACACACACACACACACACACACACACACACACCACACACACACACACACACACACACCACACACACACACACACACACACACACACACACACACACACACCACACACACACACACACACACACACACACACACACACACACACACACACACACACACACACACACACACACCACACACACACACACACACACACACACACACACACACACACACACACCACACACACACACACACACACACACACACCACACACACACACACACACACACACACACACACCACACACACACACACACACACACACACACACACCACACACACACACACACACACACACACACACACACACACACACACACACACACACACACACACACACACCACACACACACACACACACACACACACACACACACACACACACACACACACACACACACACACACACACACACACACACACACACACACACACACACACACACACACACACACACACACACACACACCACACACACACACACACACACACACACACACCACACACACACACACACACACACACACACACACACACACACACACACACACCACACACACACACAC
>JAPQNM010002713.1:10000-20000 GCA_029783475.1 Metacarcinus magister
ACACACACACACACACACACACACACACACACACACACACACAACACACACACACACACACACACACACACACACACACACACACACACACACACACACACACACACACACCACACACACACACACACACACACACACAACACACACACACACACACACACACACACACACACACACACACACACACACACACACACACACACACACACACAACACACACACACACACACACACAGACACACACACACACACAGACACACACACACACACACACACACACACACACACTATAATGAAATGCAAGTTCTCTCCGGGAGGGTAATGGCTGGCAATCACGAGTCCAGCGCGTGATCCTCAAGACCAAGACCATGGTGAATGACACACCCACACACGCACATATGAACATACACACACACACACATACACATATATACACACTTAATTAAACTGTCACCTAGAGGGCACAGGTGGGAGTGTGTCCTCATTAACACTCGTGTGACGTAGTTTACATTAAAATCACCTAAATAAGGAACGCAGTTAAAAAATCAAAAGTAAAAGTTCGTCGTATATCCCATTCCTAAACAAAACCTGTCGGGCCTCAGACTCTGTCCCTTTGACTTTATCTTCCTGTAACGGTTGGGAAGCTGGGTGTGTGTGCTTGCTTGCATAGGTCAATGGAATGGTAAAGATGGTTATTGGATGGGTACATATATAATAACATTTTAAATTAACGTTAATGCATGGAATTTATATCTGAGAAGGTAATCTTGTGTGTTGGTGTAAAGAAACAAATCAGTGGAGGGGCGTCTTGAAGGATAACCAGTAGCCTGCCCAGCGACCAGTCTGTCGTCATATGATTGTACTCTGGCTTGCCTCTAGCCAATGAATAGTTCTGTATAAAAGAAAGAGGAAATCTTGTTGGCTGCTGGGTAGGGTGTGTTCGTCCTGCCATATGATTGGCTGCTGAGGAGGGTGTGTCCGTCCTGGCTAGTGATTGGTTGCTACAGATGGTAAGTTATCTAGAGCAGGTACTGTTCTTGACCATGACTTAAGTTACACAAGACTCAATGTAAAGTGTAACTAGTAAAAGACTAGAGGATGCTTATTAATAAGGGTTTTGTGCACTAGCAGAACACGGCGCCTCATACAAACACCACCATAAGATGACATAAGCAAAGTGGAACTGGTTCATCCTCAAATGTCAAATAAAACGCACAGAATCTAGAGGAGTCAGATCAGTGTTGTGCGAGGCTTCGTGGTGTTCATAGGACATTCATCTGCGTCTGAAGGACTATAAACCAAAATACAAAAACTTCCGATTTATTGTAGTTATTGTTGCTGTTGTAACATAACAAATTACAATCTGTGTTGCTTATATTTTCACTGTTACTTTGCTGAATTTTGCTAACGACTTAATTATGGAAGTCTCACGACCTAAGTAAACCCTAAAGCAGCTGTGCAGTGGCTTGCCCGTCAACCCACTGCCTCCGCCGCGGGCCCGTGACTCTAATATCGGCCACGCCCCTGACAGAACCCACAACCTTACTCCAAAGCAGAAAGAGGTGAGACAGAGTCCATTTAAGCTATTGTATAATGTGGAGACAGGTGATGTCTGTCCTGCTAAGGTCATTTGACGCGCGGATGGATCTGAGGAGGTACTTTCGTCTTGGAAACAGTAATCAGTAAAGAGAACTCAAGTTTCCGTTTATTGTGTATCTTATGATGCTGTTCAATTCAAAACAAAGATGAAATTGATGGACATAACGCACATTGATATGTCGATTGGCTAATAAAGAGCAACATCGCATTCTTATAATGATGTAGGTTTACAACTATCATTATTTATGGGTATACAGCTTGATTCTGTTATCTATTTCAATCTTGCCTATAACGGATTATGTGATGTAGTTATTAATTTATGGGTGACTTGCTGTAAACACTTCTGGTGGTGCCGTACATATTTTGGTAGTGGTACCGAGGAGGTGAGTAACGTTGAGACGGGATGAGGTGAGGTTGGTTACACATGCCATGTTGGGTGGAGTGCGTGGAACACCTCACAGGCCAGGTATATGTAGTACGTATAACGCTGCGTGGTAAAGGGATTGACAGGATTAATAAGGTTCATAAGTTCCTTATAACTTTTTATATAACTAAAACACAAAACATATGGTGTCTTAATGATGTAACAACACGACCTGTTTTGCGCAGTGGCAGGGAGGAGGGAGCAGGGTGGTCATACTGCCGCTCAGTTACTGATGCCACCTCAAGGTGATACACCTCTTGGCTGATACATATCATATTATCTTATTCTTTTATAATTTTTCTTCATGGGAAACTATTTGACAATACTATAATAATGGTTTGTATTCCGTTCATGGTCACTTGAACTATTTCTGAGATATAACGAATCTGCTAGAGTCGAACTTTTTTTCAGTTTTGCAAGCTGAATATAAACCAAAAGACAGATAACCAGGCACATTGTGGTAATAGAGGAAAAAGTCTTTACCCACGTATTCAAACAATATATCGCCATTCTGCTTTCACCTCTGTCTTTATTTACATATTCGTCTCCCTCACAGCTGGCGGTGAGCAATGCACTGCGATATTTCCCCAACAACTGCCACCAGACGCTTGCCCCGGAGTTCGCTGAGGAGCTGCGGGTGTTCCGTCATATCTACATGTATCGTTTCCTTCCCAACATAGATATGAGGTGAGAATACTAGATTTTTCTTATGTGTGTCTGTGTCTAATTACATCTCTCTCTCTCTCTCTCTCTCTCTCTCTCTCTCTCTCTCTCTCTCTCTCTCTCTCTCTCTCTCTCTCTCTCTCTCTTTTATTTATTTATTTTTTATTTATTTTTTTTTTTTATTATATTTAAACTTTATACATTGGTTAATGTAATATGCTAAAGTCCTGGTTGGGACGCCAAGGACTATCTATAGCTATCTAATACATTGTCAAATAACTAAACTAGTACAAAAATTTGAAAAAAAAATAAATAAAAAATCTATTTACAAAGGTTCAGCTTGCAGCCAGACATTAATATTTGCTTTGAAGACCTGCAGAGTAGTGGTGAGATGCAGGTCAGTTTGGCGCACCAAGGTGTTCCACAGTCGGCTGTAGCGCGATGTGAAGAGGTAATGTTCCGTCCTTGCGTAGGGAACAATCATTTGGTGGTCAGCATTGTGGGCCGCGCGGGTAGAATGAGATGGCAGTGCTGATGTGTTGAGACGGAGCCCTGCTAGTTGTGGGAGCTTCATCCTGTGCGCCTTGTACATGACGCACATGCCTGCCACGTCACGCCGCTGCTGGAGAGGTTGGAAGTTCCGTGTGGTACCTTCAGTAGCTTTCAGCCGAGCCAGCCGCTGGGCTCTGGCTTGAACCCGGTCCAGGAGACTGAGGTACGATGGGGGGCAGGAAGACCATGCTAGGGGCGAGTATTCCATCGGGGAGCGAACTTGGGATTTGTAGAGTGTGTCCACTCCCTGAGCGTCCAAAAGATGAGCGATGCGCCGAACACAGCTCAACTTCCAGGCAGCATCCTTGGCGACCTTTCTGACGTGGTTGGTGAACGTAAGGCCAGTGTCGAACTCAACCCCAAGGATGTTGACTGACTCCTGGAGGTGAATTTTTCTGCCTTCAAGGTGAATGATGTTTTGGTCTGGTCTGGTTGATGTCGGGAGTGTTGCCTTTGTAACGGCACTCCCTTATGTTTTCTGTTGTTGTCTGGTCATTTTTAATGTTCATGTGTTATTAATTTTCTTTTCTTTTCTTTTCTCTTATTTTCCAAAAAGTTTTTATTATTTCCTTAGTTTCTTTTATATTTTCATTTTTGAAAAGAAATTGTCCTATTATTTTCTGTTCGTTTTCAATGTAAGGTTGTTGGAGTCTGGGGCACTTTTGTCTTTTTTCTTGATACGCTGGGCACCATAATATAAAATGAATTAGGTCTTCTCTACTATTATTACACATGTCACACTTTGTTTCTTCTCCTTTGAATCTTTTTCTTACATTTAAGTTTAAGTTATTCGTTCTACATTTAAAGAGCAGCACTGAACATGGTCTGTTATCATATATTTTTTCTTGATGTCCTATTTCTGATTTCCAATTTCTATATATACTTAAACTTTCTTTCTCACTTAATGTTGTTTTCCATTCCTTCGTGTCCCATTCTCTAATTTTCTTACTAATTTCATCATTTGTAATGTTCACCATTCCACTTTCTGTCATCCCTGTCTTCTTCAATGTTTGCACTAGTTCTTTCATCCATCTGTTGGTGTTCTGTTCTTTTGTCACTTCCATTATCCTTCTTAATAAATCATTGCTTTCTTCTTTTACACTATAGTTTAAATATTTCCATTGTCCTTTTAATACTCTTGCCTTCATTGATGTTGCTCCAATTTCCCCTCTTAATGCTGCTGCTTGTGTGTAGTTTGGTGCTCTCAGGATCATTCTGTATACACTGTTTTCAATCCTCTGTAATGTTTCTATTTCCTGTTTTGTTACATCCATAATATTTATTCCATATAGTATTGTTGGTAGGGCTATACTTTTCCAGAAGGTTTTTCCAATTAATATTCTTGAACAGCTTTTATTTATTACTGGGCATGTCATATTAGCTAATTTTCTTGCTTTTTCAATTATATTTTTCTTGTGTTCTTTGAAGCATTTTTTGCTGTCATTTATTATGATTCCCAAGTATATCTTTTATCTTTTCTGGTTTATCTTTAAGATTGTAGATTATTATTTGGCTTTTTTCTTTGTTAATTTCTAGTCCATATTTTGTGCTGATGTTGATAGTTTCCTCTATTATTTCGTTTGCTTCTTCTTCATTGTTAGTTAGTAACATGCCGTCATCTGCAAAGAATAGGCACGGTATCTTGAAGGCATCATCTTTATAACCCTTGTCCAGTTTCTGCAACTTCTTTATGATCTCAAATGTTATTAACTTGAAGAGTACTGTTGATGCTGTGCAGCCTTGACGTATCCCGTTTGTCACTTCCATCTTTATTTCTTCTTCTCCTAATTTAATTGTTGTATGGTCTTTTTTATAAAGGGTGGTAAACATTTCTATAATTTTTGGACTTACTGAGTTCTTCATCAATATGTTTATAATTTCTTCTCTTTTAATGCTGTCATATGCTTTTTTAAAATCTATTGCAATTACAAATAGTGGTTTCTTATTTTTATATGATGTTTCTATGCAGTATCTTAATATAAGTAAGTTATTTTCTATTCTGGTACCTTCTGTAAATCCTCCTTGTATATCTTTTCCTTGTTCATTTTTCTTTATATGTTCTTCCAGATACATTCTCACCACTCCCATCATTAATTTATATCCCTGATTTGTTAATGCTATTGGTCTGAGTTGTTTTGCTTTTGGTTTTGTTACTTTGGGGATCATCCTTGTCATAGAGCTTTTCCATCCTTGTGGTAATTGTCCTGTGTCTAGTGTTCCTCTTAAACTTGTTATCATTTCTTCCATCATCTGTTTGCTTTCTCCAAGGGTTTTAAATATTTCACCTTTCAATCCATCTGGTCCTGTTGCTTTGCCACATTTCATTCTTTTCAAACATTTCCTTACTCTTTCTTCAGTTATAATGTCATCGTTTATATTAATTATTCCTCTTTCCATGGTAAATGCCATTTCAAAGTGTTCTCTCTGTGCCACACTACATCGATTCACTTGGTGTACATCTAGGTCTACCTCTTCTTCCTCTCGTTCATTTTTGAAATGTATTTCCTTACCTATTTCTATATTCTTCTTTACTTCCTCATATTCCTTTTCATATTCTGTTTTTCTTTCTTCATTCCACTCATTCGTTATGTTGTTGTCATGTTTTGTGTATACTGTACTCCAGAAGTTTTCTATTTCTTGTTTAATACACATTTTTTCTATTTCTTTCCCGTCTTCTCCATACAGTTTTGACTTCATTTTCCTTTTCTTCTTTTCCTTTTAACTTGTTTATATACTTCCACATTTTTCTTCCATTGTCTTTACTCTCTTTAATCTCCGTAGTTATTTTTTCTTCATGTTTATATATTTCTTCTCTGATGATTTCCTGCGTTTTGTGTTTTTGTTCTTCATACATCCTTTTCCATTTTTCTTGTTCTTCTCTGTTCACTGCACTCCTTTTTTTATTTCGTCTTTTTCTTTCTTTTATTTCTGTCCGTATCTGTTCAGTCATCCATACTGGTTCTCTTTGTTCTGTGTTCTTTCTTTGTTTCCTTTTGTATTTGCTTTTCAGTGTTTTGTTTGCTGTTATTTTTATCCTTTCTTCTAATTCCTTCATGTTTTGGGTTTTCTTTTCTTTGCCTTGGTGTGGATTGATGGCATCTTGTCTTCGAGAGATGAGCGTGGCTTGGGTTTTCTCTGCAGCGAAGGTGACTTGCCATCTCTTGCCCCAGGAAGCTATGCTCTGCAGCGTCTGGTTGATGCGGGCGACAGTGTTGTGGTGGTCACTCCTCTCACTGGTGAATGTGAGAGTACAGTCGTCTGCATACGCTGTTGTTTCAGGGACCAGCTGGAGGAGGTCATTAAAGTACACGTTCCATAATAATGGTCCGAGTACACTTCCTTGGGGAACGCTGGCTTTGACGGGGTGTTCAGAGGAGGTGTGCCCATTGACCACCACACGCAGAGTCCTACCATGGAGGTAGTCTTGGAGTAGGAGTAGAAGGTCACCACAGATCCCCAGACTTTTCAGCTTGGTGGTGATGTCTTGATGCCACACCCTATCAAAGGCACCAGCGATGTCAAGGGCAACAACAAAGGTGTCTTTGCCACGGTCAAGGGAGCGGTTCCAGGCTGCTGAGTGAAGAAGAAGGAGATCTCCCTTGTCGGAAGCCAAATTGCAGGGAATTTAGCAGGAGGTGAGAGTCAAAGAATTTTGTCATCTTTGTTGCAATGATTGACTCAAAAACTTTCCCAACCACGGAGAGGAGGGAGATGGGGCGGTAGTTTTGAGGGTCACCTCTGCTCTTCTTTTTAAGGATGGCGCAGACTCTCGCTACTTTCCACTGAGTTGGCCACTGTTGAGATGAAAGGCACTTCTGGAAGATGGAAGCAAGGGGCGTAGCAAGTTGTGTGGCGCATCTTTTCAGTATATGAGGACTGATGTTATCTGGCCCCAACGCTTTCTTGGGATCAACTCGTTTGAGTTGTTGCAGCACCTCCTCCTTAGTGATGGTGATGTTCCCTAGTGCAGCTTTGGTGAGGGTAGGGACTGCAGGAGGTGCACGCTCTGGGTCAGCGACTGACATCTTGGTGGAGAAGTGAGCAGCCAGTAATTGTGCTTTGTCATGGTCGTGTGTGACAACAGAGCCATCAGGTGTTGACAGTGGTGGGATGCTGTCGTCGGGTGAGAAGCCCTGTTGTTGCTTGATGGTGCTCCACCACTCCTTATTACCCACTGACTGGCCTGTAAGTTTCTGCTTGAGGTGATCCTTCCAGCTTTTCATTGCATATTTCTGGATTATTTTCATGTGTTTGCAGGCCAGTTTGTGCAGGTGTTTATTTCTTCTAGTAGGGTGGGATTTATATCGTAGCCAGGCCTTGCTCTTTCTGTCTGCTGCATTCCTGCATTGAAAGCCAAACCAGGGCTGGTCTCCTGGTTTAGATTTGTATGTCTGGCTAGGCACAAACCTTCTTTGGTAAGACAGAAGGGTTTCACTGATGTTCCTTACTTGTGTGGTGACATCTCCCACAAGCACGTCAGACCACACAATGTTGTTTAGTGCTGCCCTCATTGCATCCCAGTCCCCTTTGTCCCATAGCCAATTGGTGCGAGTCACTCCTTCATCTCGGATGATATCTCTCTCTCTCTCTCTCTGTCTCTGTCTCTGTCTCTCTCTGTCTCTGTCTCTCTCTCTCTCTCTCTCTCTCTCTCTCTCTCTCTCTCTCTCTCTCTCTCTCTCTCTCTCTCTCTCTCTCTCTCTCTCTCTCTCTCTCTCTCTCTCTCTCTCTCTCTCTCTCTCTCTCTCTCTCTCGCACACGCACACGCACACACATTTTTAATTATT
This sequence comes from Metacarcinus magister, assembly GCA_029783475.1. Taxonomy (NCBI): domain Eukaryota; kingdom Metazoa; phylum Arthropoda; class Malacostraca; order Decapoda; family Cancridae; genus Metacarcinus; species Metacarcinus magister. The sequence goes on from JAPQNM010002713.1 coordinate 18,023, forward strand.
TAATTTTGTGTTCCCTTAACAGGGCTTATCCACTCCCTGAGTACCCCGTCAAGACCAACAAGGCCGCGGCGGTGATGCACATGATCATGAACAACCTGGATCACCGCGTGGCACAGTTCCCGCAGGAGCTGGTCACCTATGGCGGGAACGGCAGTGTATTCTCCAACTGGGCGCAGGTGTGTGTGTGTGTGTGTGTGTGTTATTCACCATGTCTGGAGGATCACGCGCTGGACTCGTAATTGTTAGCCATTAGGAAAAGTATGAGTAAGGCAACCTTTCACACATCACACACCCCCATCACCTTGCTCAAGAGGGACAGTAACCGCTTCCTGTCAGTGAAAAATCTCTAACGTCCTAAAGAGGGCTCGAACCAAGGATATAATGTAATTATTGGTTCGAATCCACGCCTTGCCGGGTGTATGGCGGGGACGTTATTACTGAACCACGGTATGTGTGTGTGCTTTTTATCTTGTAAAAATTAAAAACTACTATGTCCTTAAAACCACTATAATATTAAATAGACTACACATTTTCTTCTCGATTAAGAGTTTGTTTAATGTGACTCCCATTTCTTTTTTACATTTTTTCGTGACCTCAGTTTTAGGTGTAAGTACCTCATTCATTTTCTCCTCAGGGGTTATTGACTTGTTATATTATTTATTTACCGGAATATCAATGTTTTCTGATACACATATATAAGACAGACAAAATAAAGGTAACTGAATTAAACTCATCGTGTTCAAGTTTAGGGAAAAAAATCAGTAAATTTCCAAGTAGTTGATGACTGACCATAACAACTGGAATACCCAAACGAGGGAGCGGTAGTTTAGCATCGGCAGAGTGGTACGAACCAGAGTCTTGGTGAGCCACCATTACGTGCTGGGAAGCCAGTCTAACCTTGGTCACCATCCTGGTTACATTACTTCCTGTACTCTGTAACTTGCACCTGTAACAAGTACAATGCACGAAGGTGTTTCTCTAGACATAAGTAGTGACAATTTCTATTTCTACAATGTTCCTTTCCTACTACTACAACATACTAGATGACTCGGAAAATCACACAGGAAAACATTGGACATTACGTAAGTTCATCACATCTTGTTTTAGAGATATATTTGAGAATGCATGGTCTTTGCCAACGTCCAGTTTCATTACATTTACCATCCGAAGAACTTTTTTTTCAAGTGATGGTGACAGTGGTATTTGCCTTCCTACTACAGTTCTGGCTGGTGATGCACTATCTGTCTGTAATGACGGAGGAGTAGACACTGGTGATGTACTCCGGCCATCCCATGGGGCTGTTCCCTGCAGACCCTCGTTCACCGCGGGTCATCGTCACTAATGGCATGGTCATCCCCAACTACTCCTCCAAAGCCAACTACGATGAGATGTTCGCGTTGGGAGTTACCATGTGAGTGTATACGAGCATCCTCTTAGAGACAGAGGCACCACCTCCTTTTTTGCCTTTTCTATCCTTCCTCTATATAGTATAATTATTACCATTCTCAATGTTAGTCTGGATGTCGTAACTTAGTTTTGTTTCTGCTAGGCTTATAATTGCTGTTTTTTCTCTTTTAAATAGTCGGTGAACTCTAGTTTTTTTGGTATTCTTCTTCTGTTAGTATACATTACTTATATTTCATCACTCCCTTTTATTACTATTCCATTCTTCTCTTTTTCTTTTCTTTAACATATTTTGTTTATGTACATTTCATTATCCTGTTGTCCTTTACCTTCTCAAAAAAATTGTTTTTTCCTTTGACGTTCTTATATAATTTATTTGCTTTGCCTCTTCCTTTAATTCTTTAAATGCGGGTTCTTCATTCATACTCTTTTTAGTGAACACATCTTTAAGTTTTTCAATGTCTCTGAGTTTGTAAGTCCTCGCTAAGATCTCTTCTGTTGCAGTCCGAGTCTTAAGTCTTAGCTTGGTTGGTCTAACACCTCCTTTAATGTATGGACGTAAAGTCATTACTTC
>JAPQNM010002713.1:25000-27500 GCA_029783475.1 Metacarcinus magister
ACATTTTGTTCGTGCGTTCCTTCATAGGTAAAGCTTTCTTCATCTTCCTCTTCCTTCGTCCACAAAGTCTCAGCGCAATCCATCTCTTTTTCCAGGAGGTCCATTTCAGCCTTAAGGTCATCCAACGTTGATCGAATGTACTTTCCTTCTGCGTCCGTTGTACACTGTGACATTTCCAACACTTGCATTCTTGTTCTGAGGACGGTTTCCTCATGGTTCAAGGTAAACGCAACTATCGGCGCATCTTTGGCCTCGCACTTCGTACTACATACTTCCTCTTTTTCTGCCTCGTCTTCATATAAATCTTGTTCAGCAGTGACCTCTTGTTGCTCCCAGCGAGTCCTTTCCATACGAGCGTTCTTGGGACTCACGCGGAGGACGAGTTCGTCGGCCTCGGCATCGTTCGTCTCCATGTGATTCAAGAAGTACTGGACGGGGGTGAAGAATTCGATCTTCCCTCCTCGCCTCTGTTTGACCGACACCTTCACTAACGCCGACGGTGACCAGGTATGGGCACGCTTCAGACGATACACATTCAGGAATATCGGCACGGAGGTGTAACTCTGACAACTTGTTCCGTGCTCCTTGTTGTCGAAAGTAAACTTAGCAGCCTGTTTGAAGTACGTTATAGGCAGGCCGCAGCACCACACTGGTGCAGGCGTCTGTACGGAAAGCGTCACCCTTCGTGGAGGCTCGTGCTGGCCCTCGTCAACCTCCATCACACACGTGCAAATCATCCTCGACTTCAATGTTGTCGTGTATCGCGAGTATTCCAATGGTGTGTTCGCCGTCTCGTCACCTTTGGCCTCGAGGTCCTCGCGTGAGGTGGTGGCGGATTCGATTCGGTTTTTAAACTTGAAACATTGACAATTCGCTCCTTCTATGTGCTCATTATATTCACGTACTTCTCCTTTTTGTGCCTTCTCTTGATATGAACCTTCATGAGTATCGCTTACTGTACATTCCTTAACGCTTTCCCGCATCTTTCCTGCCTCACCTTCCTTCCTGCTGCTGCTTCCACCCGGGTGTGGAAGCTCGCGCGTCCTCTCAATACGAGAGTCGTTGCAGCTCACGTGGAGGACGAGTTTGTCGGCCTCGTCATCCTCCGTGTTCATGTCGTCGAGGAAGTCCTTCAAGGGGATGAAGACAGCGATCTTCCCCCTTCGCCTCCGCTTTACAGACACCTTCACCAAGCCCGACGGAAACCTGGCGTGTGCACGTTGCATACTAGACACCTTCATGCTTAGCGGCATGGAGGTGTAAGTCTTGCAACTTGTGCTGGTCTTGGTGCTGCTGAAGGTGAACGTTGCCACCTGTTTGTAGCATGGTGCCAGCTGTGGCAGCCAGCTGCACCACGCCGGTAGTACAGGCGTCTGTACGGACACTTTCACCCTCTTAGGAGGCTCCAGGTCCTCGCCAACCTCCATCACACACACACACTGCATCCTGGCCTTCAATGGTGTATTCATAATGAAAGTTTTCTTAATCCAAAATGACGTGCTGTCAAAACAGTGATGGCGAGAGTATTGGGGTAGTCTAAGGTCCCAAACTAAAAAACCCTAAGTCCAACCTCTATTGCAGAGTGTGGATCTAAATCAACCTCACTCCAACCTACGTAGACGAGAATATTGAGGTAACCTCATCTAATGTAACCCATACCTCTAGTGCAGAGTGTGGATCTAAATAATGCCAACTCCAACCACCACCAAGTTGGAATTACAATACTGTCAGGTTGATAGGGAAGAGACGGACCAATCAGCACACAGAACACAACGTGAGACTCGCCCATTGGCCGCCACCTTCCTCCTTCTCTTGGTTTATATATAAAACAAATTTGTATTTTCTTACTTTTTTCTTCCTTCACTTCCTTTCTAGTATAATTCAGTTGTCATTGTATATGTTTTTTTTTCCTGTTTCTTAACGTGTAGGTTGAATAGTTATGTCATTGTTGTAGTTCCCGCAAACACCCTCGTTAGGACCAGCTGCTGTTTGCTTCTTCTTCTTTCTTTTGAATATTCCTCCTCCTCCTCCTCCTCCTCCTCCTCCTCCTCCTCCTCCGCCATTTAGCGGGGGAAATGGCGCCATCCTGGAACGCTGCAAGAGGTGTCCTTATCTAATTAACTGAGTAGCAAGAAATTTTCCTCTTCTTCCTACTCCTACTCCTACTCCTCCTCCTCCTCCTCCTCCTCCTCCTCCTCCTCCTCCTCCTCCTCCTCCTTCTGCTGTTTCTTGTTCTCCTGCTGCTTCTCCTCCTTCTGTTTCTTGTTTGTCCTCCTCCTTCTCCTCCTCCTCCTCCTCCTCCTCCTCCTCCTCCTCCTCCTCCTCCTCCTCCTCACTTTACTATCCTTTACCTCAGACTTGTAGAGAATATAGAAGTAGAGTAGCTACACAGGCAACCTTGTAAGGCCCACCAGGGCTGTTGTTGCCTGTTATTCCTTTGTATTCCTTTGTATTCCTCCTCAACACAATAAAGTATATACGTCGCCAGCAAAGTGCAATT
>JAPQNM010002713.1:37500-46917 GCA_029783475.1 Metacarcinus magister
CGCACGCACGCACGCACGCACACACACACACACACACACACACACACACACACACACACACACACACACACACACACACACACAGAAACACACACACACACACAGAAACACACACACACACAAACACAGAAACACACACACACACACACACACACACACACACACACACACACACACACACACACTGGGACTTACTTAACTGTACATTTCCTTCCCATATAAGTTAAATAAGTGTAATAGTTTCAAGTAGACGTTAAATACCTATAGAGTCCTACCACTTTACCACTCCGTATGATAAGGACACAAAGGCCTAACCCACATCCACCATTCACCATTAACATAACAAGTCTATGTATGCTATAGGATAACCGATTTTAAACCTTCCAGTCTTGAATAACTAAGACGTGAAGGTTTAATTTAATCTCCATACCTTCCTTTTCTTCACCTGTAATCAAAGAATGCAACAACACAATAGGATATAACACTTACGTCGTCGTGTGTTTGAGGTGAAGTTGTCCTCCCGCATCCCAGGTTCACTTCACAATCACCTCTGTAAAGGAAGTAAAAATATATAGAGAGACAAGCGAGCGCACTGCAGATATTTACTCCCATACATGTAAAGCTTGCACCTGAAGCCAACCAAGGTGAGTTTTGTAACAGAGAAGCTGATTGGTAGTCGATAAGAAATGCCTTTACGTGAACCTAATAATTACTGCCCTGTTGTTTAGCACTGAAATCACACACGTCAATAAGATAGTAACGCCATATATAGACGCGGAGTAAAGGCAATATATAAGTTCAAACGTGGCATTAATATCACCGGTATGTTGTCCCGTAATAGTGTATGAAGTTAAATAATGCATTAATCCAGCTGGCACGAGTTCAAGTGACACAGAGCACATGATCCCGTGTGGTCCTCGAGGTGACTTGAGACTCCCAGGTTGTAAGTCTGAATTATACCAGTCCACAGACATGTCGTGCCGGGAACATGTCGTGGACGTGTACTCACCGCGTGTCCTCACCGACCTACACATCACCGAGCCGCGCCGCTGTCCGCACCTTCAGCAGGGCGCGGAGAGCAGCCTGCACGACCTGCACGACCCCTGAGTCCTAAACCTTAACGAGGAGCACAGGCAAAGGTGGTGTGGGGACGCTCGTTACGTAAAGGTGATGCTGTCTCTTGCACGCTTCGCCGCAACACCAGACGAGGACGAGGACGAGGACGAGGACGAGGACCATCGCTGCCAACACTCATAATGGTCCAAGTGTCTCCTTCTGGCGAGGGAATTCATGTCGAGACTAGAGACCCAACACCCTCCCATCCTACACATATATCCTACTCATCCCCGTCCTTCCTTTCCCTCCTCCTCTTCCTCTTTCTTCCCACCTAGTCACCTCCTCCTTCCTTCCACTCCTTCCTTTTATTTCTTGTTTTCTTTTCTTCTTGTGTTGCATCTCCTCGTCCACAAAGGCGGTGAGGAGGTACTGTCACGCCAAACACAGACTGTCAGATGCATGACTCAACACACAACACGTACACTCACACGGTTTTATCTGTATCAACACTGACCACAATGGACCACTGATGCCCTTCATACGCAGTGCTGCCCTTACCTAACCTAACCTAACCTAACCTAACGTAACGTAACCTAACCTTACCTAACCTAACTTAACCTAACGTAACCTAACCTAACCTAACCCTTACCAAGTACACCTGAACACTCTCCTTTGTATCACGTCATTCTTCCGATAATATACAAGCAAAACGCAACAATCACTATACTGTTAACAGATTAAAAGTGCAACAAACTGACCACACACCCATACTACTAACAAACAAGAACTATAACTAGAACTATTCACCAATTAGGATCCTACACACGATAGTAAAGTTGGTGTAACACTTAACTATTGAGAGTGAGAGTGAGCGAGGATTGAGCGGCAGCATCACTGTGTCACACACCCGGCAAGTGTTAATGAAGCGTGACTCTCGTTGACCAATACCTGTGATCAACTGACTCTTGTTGTCTTCTGTCCAGACTGCCAAATGGAACGCCTTCAAAAATTAACTCCAAGAAGACCAACTGAAAAATGCGGCCGTGTAATTCCAGAGTATCAATGCTTCCTTAGACTCGCCTGGAAGCTGAATGGTCATGGAAAGTCACACAAGTCGTTCCTTTAAGGCGAACAAACTAACGTCAACGAAGAAGTAATGAAGGTGAGTGTGGGAGGTTCTTTCACAGCCTCAGCACCTGCCCGGCCTTGACACGGGGCTGCAAACACGATCAAGGAGAACCAATCATTCCAGGAGATGAACAACAACCTCAAACACTTCATTACAAACACAGAAAATCAAGAGAAAAAGATAAATAATAATGATCACGTAACAGATGGTGACGGAGCCGTGACGCAACACAGTAAAGATCCTGCCTTAGCACCTCAGAAAGACACTCACACACTAGGAACGCGGGATAAGGCAGGAATATAAGGCAGGAACACACGTAGACAAGAGTAATAACAGTAATCAGCCCCAAACACCTTCCTCAACACACACTCAGCACTCAGTAGAACCAAGCGCCTCACCACACCCACACAACACACACACACACACACACACACACACACATGCATCATACAACCTACACACAATAATGAAAATGAATGCATGTCAAAGAACTGCAAGACTATAAATAAAAATAGTTGGTGCAGGTTTTTATTTCATGTCAATCATTTTTTCCCTGACTGTAACTGAATTTTTGAATGCATGACCTCACCTGACGGAAAGCTTGATCATTACTACCAGAATGTTGTCTAATTACAAAGGATTACAGAGGAATACAAACACCTACAGACCTATAAATCATTACTTCACTGATTCATTTCACTCATATAAACTATCTATTATTATTAGAGAAAGTATAGAGCAGTAAAAGTCTCCTCCTCACCCACCCACCTAACCCACCCACCCCTACAGCCAAAAAACTAGATAACCCGAATAATAATAGTCTTTCTGTCAAGCTGGAAGTGGGTGCTAGGGGAGACGAGGCTAAGCAGATCACCCTAACATGCAACCTCTAAGGATATCTCATTGCCTCACCCTCTGCCTCGCCTCTCACCTTCCTCATCAAAGGCCCAACGCTATCCTCGTATCCAGGAAGTCATCATTTATTTCAACACTTACTTGATAATTTACATAAAACAGACAACATATTAAAACCGGCACATAAATGTTTTAGACTTTTATTTCGTCGTGGTGGTTTTATTTTTTTAATATATCTGTATTGCACGTCTATTGTATATTCTACTGAGCTTCCACGTTTAGTATTTAACAATGGAGCGACGCAGCAGAGAAAAGAATGTAGACGTGCATCATGCAAGCCAGACTGAGCTGCCTCAATCCCAGTCTGTTCGGCTACACTACGCATGTTTAGTGTGAGGTGTAAGTTTAGACATAAAACTCAAGGCAACCAACTCGAATGTCTGTTCATCAAGTTATAAAATTGTCTGTTCATCAAGTTATAAAATTGTCTGTTCATCAAGTTATAAAATTGTCTGTTCATCAAGTTATAAAAATGTCTGTTCATCAAGTTATACAAATGTCTGTTCATCAAGTTATAAAATGTCTGTTCATCAAGTTATACAAATGTCTGTTCATCAAGTTATACAAATGTCTGTTCATCAAGTTATACAAATGTCTGTTCATCAAGTTATACAAATGTCTGTTCATCAAGTTATACAAATGTCTGTTCATCAAGTTATACAAATGTCTGTTCATCAAGTTATACAAATGTCTGTTCATCAAGTTATACAAATGTCTGTTCATCAAGTTATACAAATGTCTGTTCATCAAGTTATACAAATGTCTGTTCATCAAGTTATACAAATGTCTGTTCATCAAGTTATACAAATGTCTGTTCATCAAGTTATACAAATGTCTGTTCATCAAGTTATACAAATGTCTGTTCATCAAGTTATACAAATGTCTGTTCATCAAGTTATACAAATGTCTGTTCATCAAGTTATACAAATGTCTGTTCATCAAGTTATACAAATGCTTCTTTTTCGTCATCCTAAGATACATAAACGTAATTCAACTTTGATTATTTCCTTGCATGTTTGAGGCTATTTCATATACACACAAACACACACACACACACACACACACACACACACACACACGAAGGAATCATAGGAAGGAGTGTGAAGCAAAGCAAGACAGAAACATATACACATCATCATTATCCCTCTCCTCCTCCTTCTCCTCCTCCTCCTCCGTCATAATCCTTCCTTTTTTCCCGTCCACCACATATCCTTGTTTCCTCTGATATCCTCATCCAATTTCTTCCCTTCACTTCCCTTTTATTATTTTTTTCTCCTCCTCCTTCTCCTCCGTCACCACTATTATTCATGACCTGTGACGGTAAATGCCCTGATAGTTTGTGACCACCTACGGGATTTAAGGTACCAGGAGTCACTGCTACAGGGGTGACTTTAGTGTACGACGTCTTGTAAAGGAAAGTGCACTTCCACAGTGGATTGTAAAAGCTGGGGCCTGATTGACTGCTGCCTTTCTAAAAAGCGCCAGGCAAGGCACCACCCCTAGTTATCTACACTGTGTTCACACCTACTCTGTACACACACCACATAACCATCAACACAAACAGTCACACTTTCCCCCACTAACAAAAGTAGATGTAGTTAATTTAATATCTACTTTTCAAACTTTCCTCGTAAATTCACATACCACATACCACATGGTATCACTTTTTTTCCTTCTAGCTTCGGCTGGAGGGATGGGTGGACGGTGAGGAGTCTTTTACTGTACTATCCTTTCTCTAATTCAAGTTGTTAGTGTAGAGTAGTTATATCAAACAGCCTTCGCAGGGACCCTAGGGTCTGTTGCTGTTTGTGTTCCCTTGTATTCTTCCAGGAACAAATAATTAACACTACATATTGAGTTCTGACTTTCCTTCAAACCGGAAATGCAACGAATACAATACCTCTTCCCTCTTCCCCTTCCTCCTTCCTCCTTCCACCTCCTCCTTCCCTTCCCTTCTCCTCCCCCAGCCACCCACCCCAAGCCCCCATGTTCATACACAATTCAGCATTAACCTTTCTTCCTCCTCCTCCTCCTCCTCCTTCTTCTCTTCCTCTTCCTCTTCCTCCTCCTCCATTCTTTTTTTCTTGTCACATCCTCTCCTTTTTCTTCTTCCATTTTTTCTTCATGTTCTAGAATTCTTACTCTCTTTCTCTCTCTCTCTCTCTCTCTCTCTCTCTCTACTCTCTCTCTCTCTCTCTCTCTCTCTCTCCTCTCTCTCTCTCTCTCTCCTCTCTCTCTTCTCTCTCTCTCTTTATATATTTTTTTTTACTCCTTCCCTTTTATTTTCTCTCTCTCATCCTATGTCTTCTCCTTCTCTTCTTCTCTCTCCTCCCCTCACATCCTCCTCTCCTTTATCTCCTTTTATCTCATCTGCTTTGTTTTCCCTTCTCTCCTCTCTTAATTTTCCTCCTCCCTCTTCTCCTCGGCCTCTCTCTCTTTCCTTCTCTTCACTTCTTTCTCCTCTTCCCTTCCTACTTCTCCTCTCTCTCTCTCTCTCTCCTCTCTCTCTCTCTCTCTCTCTCTCCTCTCTCTCTCTCTCTATCTCTCTCTCTCTCTCTCTCTCTCTCTCTCTCTCTCTCTCTATCTCTCTCTCTCTCCTTCTCTTCCCACCTCCTTCCCTTCCCTTCCTCACCTCCTCCCCACCCTTCCCTCCCTGAATGGTGTTGTCGTGAGCGCCTCGGAAATTGCAACATCGAAAGGGGAAAAAATAGAGGAAACTTGATTGATTTTGTTTAATGAAGAATTTAACGGAATGGAAGGGTAACGATTTTTTTTTATTTTATACTATTATTATTATTATTTTTTTTTGTATGTGGTTGATTTCCTTGGTGTATCAATATTTATTACGCCTATTTTATAATTTACTTTTTTTTAATATAATTTACATATGTGTATTTTTTTTCTTCTTCACTATGTTGCAAATTTTTCTGTATATCGTCAACAGTTTTTTAATTTACGTGATCAGTTTATTCATGTGTGTGTGTGTGTGTGTGTGTGTGTGTGTGTGTGTGTGTGTGTGTGTGTGTGTGTGTGTGTGTGTGTGTGTAAGGTTGTGATGAGCGGCGGTACAATTAGTGTTACCTGTCAATTAGTGATCAGGTGAGCGGTGTAAAGGTTCATTTCCTAATTAGGTTATTCCGTCCAGACAAAAGCTGACACAAAACTCTACATGTTCACCTGCGTGTAATATAAATAATTAGTGTTCCAGGTCTTTCAAAATTTATTCTTACTAACCTATTTTTTAAAGTTTTCCCTATTTTCTATATAACAATTTTCTTACTCTTATAATTTTCCTTTTATCTATCAATTATCATCTACTTATCTTATCTACCTATTTCTTACCTATCTATTCTTTGCATGTCAATTTTTTATCTATTTTTAATTTATAATCAATTTTTAGCTATTTTGTTCATATAAATGTTCTGTATTTCTTATCTATCTATTTCATTGTATATCTTTATTACCTATTTACTTTTTTATCGAGTTACTTTTTCTTTATCTATTTTTCATCTACTTATATTTTATCTATCAATTTCTCACCTGTATCTTTCCCATAGGATGTTCTCACTATGGCAACATCCTTAGTGTTACCCTGAGACCCTAACTGTTCTGCTTGTGTCACGATATTCCAGCGGGTTTCTTTCTTTTTGTTTCTATATCACAAACCGTTGGCGCCAGTAGACTTTACAGAGACAGGATGGACTTGCCTCTTGCCTGTTATTTAGCGTAGATTTAAAAAAATTTTATAGTGACGCCTCGAAATGAATATGATGGGAACGATCAACAAATAATAATAATATTCAAATTTCGTGAAGGGATAATAATGTTTAGTGTTCGATCACGTGACCTTCCTGACTGACATCTTGGTGACCTCCCGTGACCTCGAACACCAGCCAGCCAGCCACGTGCAGCAAACAGACTTTTTAATGACGTAAATTGACATATTCTTATTTTGGACGCGCAGAATGAAGAGTGAAAAAAAACAACTTTGACATATTATTAGATTTTTTCCAGATATACTATGAAAAAACATTAATAAAACAATATAAAATAAAAAAAATATATAGCAAACACTGGACTGGATCGTGTGTGTGGGTGTGTGTGTGTGTGGGTGCGTGTGTGTGTGTGGTGTAGCTGGGAGTCATTACTTAGACTTGCAACACAACACGAGCGTAACTTTCCAGCTGAGTGACTTGAAAAGCGTTATAAGGCCAATAACAAAACTTTAATAATGCACACAACACCACAACACCACACCACCACACTTAACACTACCGATAAAAAAAATATTGCATCGGAACAAAAAAAAACTAAAAAAATACTAGTGTTTACCCGCCAAAAATATAGACACTGAGGAAGACAAAAGAGAGGAAGCCGCAAAGAAAACGAGGTGTAATGATAATGAAAATTGCAAAACCAAGACGCCTTCCCAGCATCAAAGAAAATGGAACTGTTACCACCAGCTAGAAAACAAGAAACACTTTGCACGTGAAAGCAAGAAGCAACAAATATTACACCATGCTTTTTAAAGGGATACTAACGAAAAAATACCTGAGAGAGAGAGAGAGAGAGAGAGAGAGAGGAGAGAGAGAGAAGAGAGCGAGAGAGAGGAGAGAGAGAGAGAGAGAGAGAGAGATAGAGAGAGAGAGAGAGAGAGAGAGGAGAGAGAAGAGATGAGAGAGAGAGAGAGAGAGAGAGAGAGAGATTACGAATCTTTGTCGGCGAAGGAGGAAACATCCAGATTCATGGGATGCAGCGATGCGAAAGGAGGAGGAGGAGGAGGAGGAGGAGGAGGAGGAGGAGGAGGAGAGGAGGAGGAGGAGGAGGCGGAGGAGGAGGAAGAGGAGGAGGAGGAGGTTTAAAAATTCGTTTTACATCACCAACCAATTCTGATTCCCATTTGGTTATTTTTGAGCCACGAAAATTTTGACTTAATATTTTGAGAGATAAAGAGAAAGAGAAAGAGAGAGAGAACGAGAGAGAAAGAGAGAGAGAAAGAGAGATAGAAAGAAAGAGAGAGAGAGAGAGAGAGAGAGAGAGAGAGAGAGAGAGAGAGAGAGAGAGAGAGAGAGAGAGAGAGAGAGAGAGAGAGAGAGAGAAGAGAGAATATAATAATAAGAATATAAGAATATAAGGAAGCTACAAAATGCCCGGAGGCCTGCACTAGGTAGTTCCTGTTAATGCTATCTCCCTTATTACTTACATCCATTCTATAATACAGTGATCAAAATTGCACTGCAGAGTTCACGTGACCTCTGACTAACGCTATATACAACTTCAAAATAACCTCAACACTTCTACTTTTAATACTTCTACAAATGAATCCTAACAACCTATTAGCAGCATCTGATAGACCTAATTAAACTCTACAACTGTCATTATGAATATTTGTTCTGACTAATAATTACGCAGTAAAATTAAACCGTATCTTTTATCCAAAACATGACTTTCTTCCTTATTTTCTTGAAAGCTATTAGAGATATTGGAAATATCATTGCAGCATCTGATAGACCTAATTAAACTCTACAATTGTCATTATGAATATTTGTTCTAAGACTAATAATTACGCAGTAAAATGTAACCGTATCTTTTTCCTAAACATGACTTTCTTCCTCATTTTCTCGGAAGCTTTTAGATATGTTAGAAATATCATTGCTGCATCTGATAGACCTAATTAAACTCTACAACTGTCATTATGAATATTTGTCCTAGGACTATTAATTACGCAGTAAAATTTAACCGCATCTTTTTTCCAAAACGTGACTTTCTTCCTCATCTTCTTCAAAGCTATTAGAGATATTGAAAATATCATTGCAGTATCTGAAAGACCTAATTAAACTGTACAACTGTCATAATGAACATTTGTTTTATGACTAATCATTACGCAGTAAAATGAGACCGTATCTTTTTTTCAAACATAAATTTTCTTCAAATTTTCTCGAAAGTTATTAAAGATATTGGAAATATCATTGCAATATTTGATACACCTAATTAAACTCTAACTCTGTCATAATGAATATTTGTTCTACGACTAATAATTACGCAGTAAAATGAAACCGTATCATTTTTCCACAACATAACTTTCCTCACTTTCTCGAAAGCTATTAGAGATAATGAAAATATCATTTGTCTATCTGATATACCTAATTAAACACTACAACTATCATATGAATATTTTTTCTATGTCTAATAATTACGCAGTAAAATAAAACCGTATCTTTTTTTCTAAATATGACTTTCATCCTCATTTTCTCGTAAGCTATTAGAGATATTGGAAATGTCATTGCAGCATCTGATAAACCTAATTAAACTCTACA
>JAPQNM010002718.1:0-10000 GCA_029783475.1 Metacarcinus magister
TTATGAAGTATAGCACTAGTAAGCAAAGGCTGTAAGAAATAGTTAGAGAGGGGAGCCCAGAGCTGCTGGTGTGCCAACCAAGTGATTGACGACTCTACACTACTGTATTAGAATAGTAATGGCCTGGGAATTGTGTTCACCCATTGGTGCAGCATTTAAAGACGGTTCAAGTACAATTAATCGCGTTGCCTTCGAATAATTAAGTTTACCTAAAGCATTATGAAGTATGCCGCGTTTGATGGGATCAATGCGGTCACGCTTCAGTGACCTGGCAGCAAAGTAATCCAAGAGGATGATGCGTCTCTGGAGAAAAATCGGTGTCTTGAGTCCAAGTTGTGGTGAGTTGGGAAGAGTGTGATAGGCGAGACCTTCGGGGCGTGGCCACTGATGAGGGCAGTACAAACAGAGTCTCGGGCTGTATGGCTGCTTTTCTATTAAAGTTTTCCAATATTTGATCATATACTTCGTCGGAAGCAGCCTTCCTTGTTATCAGAGTATATGTCAAGCTGGGTCAGTCTTTCTGAATAACCATGTCGTGGAGGACCGCTGAATTGCGTTTAGTCCATCTCCTCTGGCACGCTAAGCATTTGTTATCGCCCCATTCCAGTAACCACGACACGAGAGCAAACTCCACAAGAGGTCCTGTTGGGTTTGATAAAGACGACCATGAATGTGGGAGCGACACCCATGGCCTTTAACAACTAATTATCCAAGGCCTGCAGCCTGGACATGTTAGGAAATTGTTGGTGAAATTTCAGTGAGTATCAACTGTTAGTCCCAAGGATCAAAAAGATTGACAAACCTACCGTTTCGGTGTCATCATGGTAGAGTAAAGTAGTTAGAGTTTGTGGACCATAAGGTTCCAGTCAAATGATCCTCCTCTGAAATCTTATACTGCACTTTGTTTACATGTCATTTTTAGTCCCCAGGATTCAGTCAGTTGACACACCTCACATCATATCTCTTTGACCTTCTGTAAACCCCTAGACCTCATTACAGTGGAGTGTCTTATTCTGTAAAAAACCTATAGTTTTAAATTCATCGGCAAAAAGTTGAAATTGCAAAGACACATCACGAGGTACCAGTGATTTCACATCTAAAGAACAGCAGTGGCCCCAAAACGGATCATTGGGGCACCGCCCTGGTTTACCGCGTATGAGTCACTAACATCCAGCAAACACTCCTCTACGTGTCCTGTCACTGAGGAAAGACCAATCCATCTAAAGGTCGCGGCCTAATACCGATCATTCTTAGTTTTTTCATCAGATTACATGATTCACAACATCAAAAGCTTTTACAAAGTTTCAAAAAATATCACATCACAAAATATCCTCCATTATTCCACTTAGTGACAGATTCCGTAGTGATGATCAACTGTCCTCCAACTGAATACCAGCTCGAAAACCAAATTGATGGGGAGAAATAGTAGCATTGTTCTCAAGTAGGTACAATTTGCTTGTGACGACACGTTCCATTAACTTGCAAAACAGATTCAAGCTTATTGGGCGATATTCAGATGGAGTAGATCTAGAACCCTTTCGTAAAAATATAGTATCACAGTGGACAGGTTTCCATGCGAAGGGATATGACTACAATGCATCGATCAGTGACTATATCAGTAAGAGGGTATCAACCATGTGGCAACATTCTTGTATGATCTGAGGATGAATTCACGATCGGACCCATGACTCGATTTTCCAATCAAATTTTTTTCAGTAAGCACAGCACAGTTCAGAGTGAAGCCCATTGTTCAAAGGACCTGTTCACAATGCTTGTTAGTTCTTAGGGTAAGCAACGGAAGTGCAGAATATACCGAGACAATTCCTCGCTAATAGAGTACCATATCGTACAATTAGTGGTCAAGGGCTGTCAGCCCCTTCTTTCGTTTTCAAGGCACATATGCTTGCCCTTCTTTTTATTGCTCCAATGTAGGAGTGACGTAGCTTGGGATTGGATTTTGCTACTGTCATAGTCGTTCCTCATAGTGCAGTCTGTTGAGTAAGTTAGTAGAGACCGATATTGCGATTGGCATAAAGAAGTCATCAAGGACTCCATGTGCTTGGCTGGGAGTCTCCTGCCAAATCTACATCTCATACATTAACGAGGACAGTGGACGAGACCGCGAGGGGTGTTGGCGGAGATAGTTAGAATAGTGAAGGAGAGAATCACAGCGGCCCTTGGTGATATGCATCCCTATGAGGCGAGGCAATGAGGGCGGGAGTTTTTGGCTCGAGGAAATTGTAACCAGGGTGTGGTGACAAAGCGGAGACTGTGGTGTGATGGGTTGAAACTTTTGTGATAGAGGACTGTGAGGATGGTGTGGGCACAGACGGTGTCCTATGTCCAACAACGGCACAGGTGTGGACGTGCGTGGAATGTTGGTGGAGTGGGGCCCAGCAACCGGGGGGGGGGGAGAGGAAGGCCAGACAGCCAGGCTGAATAGGTGGAAGTTGTGCGTGAAGTGGATAGATGCCTGCTTGCCTTCCTGAACACAATGATTGAATGAGGAAAGTGAGGATGCTACGAAAAGGGAGGAGTATTAATATGATAGGAGGTAGGTGAGACTGGATGGCTGAATAGCGAACCGTTGGGTGGGTTAGGTGGCTGGGTATAATCGGCAGAGGTGAGGCAAGCTGGGGAGAAGAAAGGTGGAGGGGTGGAGGCTAATTATGAGGAAAAGGAAAGGGTAGAGCATCGAGGAGGGGTCAAATTACCTGATGGAATGGTATGTGACTAGGGGTATAATAAGGGGACATAAATAACTGTTAAGGTTAGGGAACAGGAGTCCCCTGACTGCGGTGGTGACTGTGGTTATATATGGGAGTTGAAAGTCCTCGTACCGCTATGAACGATAATAAAAGTTTATGAAGACATTGAATAAGCATTAAGGAAATAAGTTAGGGGGAATAGATGGTGTATTAATGGGGGGGACTTAAATGGACACATAGGGCTAATGAGGAGGAGTTAACAGAAAACGGACCGTGATATTAGAGTTTGTTGAGGATACGAGCTAGGATCAAGCACTGGAGAATTCAGAAGACCCTGAACTCTGGAGGGAGTAGGAAAGGAGTCCTGCAATTAGATTATGTAGTTTGGTAATGATCAGGTAGAGAAGCAGGTTGTAAATATGAAAAATGAAGCGGTAGATTTTCAGACCATGTTCTAATAGGGCTCACGTGTGGGAAGACAAGTAAAGCACAGAAGCTAAGAAAGGCTAAGTTGTAAGAAAGTGTAGGATCATACAGAACGCAGACTGGATAGCTTATTGCAGAAAACTAGTGAAACTAGTGCAGAGAGGTAGACGATGTAGGAAGGACAGTGAGCGAAATGTAAGAACATTAAGAACACTAAAACTCGTCGAATAAGTCCGTTGGAGTAAAAGAAGTTCAAAGCTATGAAAATGAAAACGAAGGATTGGTGGATGATGAAGGTAGCTAAGGCAATGGAACAGGATAGGGAGAATAGGAAGCAAAGGACTTAGCTAGACAAACGAAAGGAAATGGAGGAAGGCACTAAGCAAGTAGTGGGCATAAGCATGGGACGGTAATTGTAGAGGCGAAGAAAGGATCCAGTCAATCATTAAGAGATAGGCATTGGAAGTAAGAGCCACGGACACTGAGCATCATGCCACGAGGGAGAGAGAAAAGGAACTTGAGGCGGCTAAGGATGACCTTTTGGAACAGGTGCAACACAGATTTTAAGCTAAAGGTGAATGGCAGGGAGTGCAAGCAGCAAAGGGAGTGGCCAATGATAAGGATTACTGGAATGTGAGGATAATGAAGGTGGAAAAGGAAGTGGACATATTAACTTGTTTCTATTACAAGTAGAGAGTTAAGAGATGGAGACCATAGATAAAGGAGCAGACATGGAAGCAGCAAATAAGAGCTAGTCTAGATAGGGAAAGCGTGACGATGGAATCTTTAGTGAATAATAAAGTAATGGAGGGAGGACTTAGGCAGCACTAACGGCCTGTTCATAAAGATATTGAGGAAGGGGGGTGCCTCAGGAATTGGAAAACAGAAGTAGGTGACACTATTTCACAAGGGACTGGTACTTCAAGGGAGGACATAGGTAATTACAGACCTATTGCAGTAATAAAACACCCCTTGCTAAGATTTTGGATTGGTTGACCAACGATAAGATTCGGACGGGATAAAGAGAGTAAGAGAGTGCTCGTGAGCACCAAGAGTGGTTGATAAAAAGGAAGGTAGAGTGCCTAGAAAATGTGTTAGTGATGAAGGAAGGCATAGAGATATAAAAGGGTTAGGAAGAAGTAGCTGTACTTATTATTCTTAACTCGGAAAAGGCATATGAACAGGTAGAATAGGTTAATTTATTGACATTACTGACACCAGAGGGGTAGACAGAAGGTAGTGCAGGGATCAGAAAAGTTTATGAGTACAATTAGTGGAGTTTACATTAGGAGCTGTTAGCAACTGGATGGTGAGGAATAACGTAGAAGAGTACGTCCAAGTGCGTGATATACATTATCAATTCAAATCATAGCGAGTCCTCCAACGACAAATATAACTATTTAATTTATACATAGAGATTGATAGTGAGGATTCGGAGACGGGAAGGGAGTCATAGTGGTGGATAGAGATTAGGTGCCTAGCCTATGCCTGTGATGACATGAAGTAAGGCTATGCAAGAGCGAAGGATGACATGGAAGATCTTTGCAGGTAGCCAGTGTGTATGGGGCGGAGTGGAATTTATGTAAGTGATAGGAAATGCAATTTGTGAGTTTAATAGCCAGAGAGGGACAGTGGTCTTAGGGAAACAACATACGTTGAGTGGTTTGATAAGTCACTACCTAGTGTTGAGAAGGAGTTAAGAAGGAATCGGAGGAGATAACAGATGAAGATAATGAGGGAAGGGCCCGGAAGATGACCGGAATGAAGATTATGCATAGTAGATCAATTAATACGTCTGAATTGGGGAAGATCTATGGAAGGGATGGCAGTCCCCCCCGTTAACCTGTCATGATGGTCTGAGCATCTAACTATTCCCCGTCAGGACGCGACCATAGCAAAGCTGAGAGTAATCAGAATAGAATAAGTGGGGTTGGGGTCGACACTACACGAGAGCGGCTCCCCGTAGTTACAGCGCGTAGACGGCCATTAGACTGGAGACATCAAGGTCAAGCTTCAGGGAGAGATTAGTTAAAGGGAAATTAAACTTTGTAAAGAAGATGGAAGGACTTGATGAGGATAGATGGGCAAAACAGGTACTGAGGGAAAATGGTGGCAGGTCATCATGGAAGAAAGAAACAAATAGATGGAAAAGTAGGGAGAATTTAGAAGAGGACTGGCACAGGATGAAGCCCAGAGAGGTAAAGAAAAGGATAGAAGAGGGTGGGTTAGCTAGATGGCAGGCAGGGATGGAAGCTAAGTCCACACTGAAATGGTATAGGTGGAAGGAGAGGCCTGAGGCACTCAATTGGCATGTAGGAGATTGGGGCAGCAGGCTACTAGTAAAGGCTAGGACAGGCACACTTGAGGTAAATGCAAGGAACAGGGATGGGGGAGACCAGGACTGCAGTAGCTGCAGAGGAGTCAGGGAGACCATAGGAAACTTCTTAGTAGAGTGTGACAGGTACGAAGAGGAAAGAGGCAGGCTGATAGGAGCTATAACGGCAGAGTTAGGAAGAGAGGAGTGGTGTAAAAGACTGGAGGAGGAGGACGGAGGAATCCTCACAGTACTGGGCCTGTATAGGGGAGAGAGGGAGAGGGAGAGAGAGAATATCATAAGAGTGACTAAAGAGTTCCTGACGCAGGCGTGGGGAAAACGGGCATAAAATATAATTTATTGTAGTTCCATGTGCTGTGCTCTTTGATCTCTCCTGCAGGCTGCAGAGGGACCAGGAGCAGAACACTGAAGGGAAGGAGGACCTACGAAGCGATAAAAAGCGATAGAGGTCACAAGAAGAAGAAGAAGAAGAAGACCAGATCAGACAAGACAACAACGGAAAACATAAGGGAGTGCCGTTACAAAGGCAACACTCCCGACATCAACCAGACCAGACCAGATCACCACATTCCATCCTGTCCTGCCGTGCCCTGCCCTGTCCATCCTGCCGTGCCCTACCCACCCTGCCCTGCCCTGCCCACCCTGTTCGCGGCGGCAAACATTCACCCTCTCCAAGCCCCGCCGTCAACCGCCTCACCTGCGCCTTAATAAAGAAGACAGGACAGCTTTCCTGCCTGTGATACCCTCACAGAACTCCACCTAGGCACATACCACCCCAAGGATCGTCTTGGCCCTAAACAACAACAACAACAAGGGTGAGTAACACACACACACACACACACACACACACTTGTACTGAATGTGTAGAAGGCAGCAGGGATAGAAATTAAACCTGAAGATGGTGGTAGGAAATTTAAAATGGGGGTTGGGGTGTTGTGGTTGGGTTAACCAAAACCCAAAGTTAATGAGCAACCCCCCCAAGAATTACCCCCCTTCCTTCAGTAAGAACACCTATGCTCTGCTGAAGTTGTTGAAATGTTCCGAGTGTTATATTATATTACTTCATGCCGAACCTTACCAAGGATAATGTAAACTAACATGACGGTCGTGCGAATAACCGATTAAATTACATTACACGACGGTCGTGCGAATAGTCAACAGAAAAATTACATTGGCTGAAAGTTGTGGGAATAGCTGATGAGAACTTATATGCATGACGGTCGTGTAAATAGATGATGAAAAAGTAATTACACGACGGTCGTGTGAATAGCTGATGAAAAAGTAATTACACGATGGTTGTGCGAATAGCTGATGAAAAAGTAATTACACGATGGTTGTGCGAATAGCTGATGAAAAAGTAATTACACGATGGTTGTGCGAATAGCTGATGAAAAAGTAATTACACGATGATTGTGCGAATAGCTGATGGAAAAGTAATTACACGATGGTCGTGTGAATAGCTGATGAAAAGGTATTTACACGATGGTTGCGTGAATAGCTGATGAAAAAGTAATTACACGATGGTTGTGTGAATAGCTGATGAAAAAGTAATTACACGACGGTCGTGTGAATAGCTGATGAAAAAGTAATTACACAATGGTCGTGTGAATAGCTGATAAAAAAGTAATTACACAATGGTTGTGTGAATAGACACTTTGGTGAAATTTTACATCTTCACCATAATGGCATCTGTTTACGTCTGCGTCTTGCGTGTGCACCTCGTCCAACTCCCTACTTTTGGTCATAGGGAACATTTGATATCTTCTAAATCAACCTAACCTAACATAACCTAAATTAACAAAACCTTAACTTACATTGATAAATAACAGAACCTTGTTCAAACCAAACAAACTATTTTTCGAAGAGAAGGTCTCACAGAAAACATTCAATATCTCAAATTAAGAATTTGCAACGGAAATGTAACTAAGAAAACCTTCCCAAAATGCATCAGGTAACGTAAAAATATAACCCTGAATTCTCTAGAGCATTCTGGTGAAGATGTAAAATAATAACAAAACTACCAAATGGGATAGTTATTTGCACGATGGTCGTGTAAATAGAATTTTTTCATTATGTGCATGACGGTCGTGTAAATACTTTTTTCATTATGTGCATGACGGTCGTGTAAATACTTTTTTCATTATGTGCATGACGGTCGTGTAAATAGACTTTTTTTCATTATGTGCATGACGGTCGTGTAAATACTTTTTTCATTATGTGCATGACGGTCGTGTAAATAGATACTTCCATTCAAAATCAAACAAAAAAACAACACATGCTAATAAGACTTTAAAAGTGGAATACAAGGGGTGATGACAGTAAAAAGTTAACCAAATCGAGACCCATATTGGGGAGACTTAGGTAAAAGATTTGTTTCCTTAACCACTCGATATCTCTTTACCTTTATAATGCACTGCAAATTCAACCTCAGAAACTTGTTCAGATTGCCTCAAACAATTATGCCGCTGAATTACAGAATTTTTATTTATTTATTTTTTATTTTTTATGCTACGATAAGGTTTGGTTACATTCAGTTAGATTTAGTTAAGTTAAGGTATGGTTAATTTATATTATGTTATGTTGATTTAGAAGCTATCAAATGTGTTCTATGACTAAACGTATGAGAGTTGTGTGAGGTGCAGACGCCATTTTCTTTCATAGCCACACGCCATTCTGGTGACGATTTAAAAGTTTACTGAAAAAAATTGCATTGTTGGTATAACTTTCCCAGAGCTGCAGTTAAATAAGCGTAACCCAACCAAACCTAACTAAACCTAATGAAATCTAACAACCTAACGAAACCTAATGTAACTTTTTTTTTAAATGGTATTTTTTTCTGTAATTCAGCGGCATAACTGTTTGAAGTGATCTGAACAAGTTTCTGAGGTTTGATTTGCAGTGCATTATATAGGTAAGGAGATATTGAATGGTTAAGGAAACGAATCTTTACCTAAATTATGGAGATAATTTATTACATCTTCACACCTGGATCAAAATAACATACTTTTTGTATAGATTTTAATCCATTTCAAATTATTTTGACATTCCTTCCCATCGCAAATCCATATATTGTAAAATATTTTTACTACCTCCAACATGCCTGGCGACCTTTGGGAATGCATGTTTTTTGGGGGAGAATATGAAATACAGTGATATACACTAAAAACAAGGAATGTATTTTTATTTTTATTTATTATTTTTTTTATATATATATAATATTAAAAGGGAAAACATAAACACGTTAAATAAAAATCCCGCCTGTCACCAGACCCTGTAATGAAGGCAGTAGGAGAAATAAAAGCAAAGGGTGGAGTGGAGTGGAGAATCACTAACCTAACCTGACATAACCTAACAATTTCCTGTTCATGAATGTGCAATGCACTGATGCTCATAAAGAAACGCACCAACACACTTATTTATAGGGTAGAAACTAGGGAAAAAAATTGGGTGTAGCTATGGAAGAAAATAGCGTCTGCACCTGGCCTTAACCTGCTATTTGTGCTCATAGAAAGCATTGGTAAAATTGCAGTTTAAGCCAATACACCTATTGTTGTTTTTCTTTTCCCCTATAACTAACAAGCTTTGGGACCACTTGGGAAAGTGGGGTTTTAGGGTGAGGGAAGGAAATATAGGCCATATGTGGCAATCCGGAAAATACTAAGGTCAAAATTTTTTTTTTTTAGTAAAATAAAATTTAAAGCTTGTATTACCAAACCAGATCCTCCAACGACACAACCGCAACCTAAACTAAACTGACCTTGGGGGAATACGGTCCCCCGGACCCCGTTAACCTAACCTAATCTAACCAAAACTGAACTCACATAATAACCTCTTAACTGCCCCAGACCCCTCCAACCTAACCTAAACTGAACTCACATAATAACCTCTTAACTGCCCCAGACCCCTCCAACCTAACCTAAACTGAACTCACATATTAACCTCTTAACTGCCCTAGACCCCTCCAACCTAACCTAAACTGAACTCACATATTAACCTCTTAACTGCCCCAGACCCCTCCAACCTAACCTAAACTGAACTCACATATTAACCTCTTAACTGCCCCAGACCCCTCCAACCTATCCAAAACTGAACTCACGCAGGGCTTGCTCTGGAAATTTAACGGTTGTAGCCAACTTTGTAGCTAAATTAAAAAAAACTGTAGCCAAATTGAAAAAAAGAATACAGAATACAATATACTGTCGCCAAGAACATTCGCTGATGTAATATAATTATCGCCATTGTTTTTATTTGATCGGAATTGGTGATCGCCAGCGTGAGCCCTGCTCACGTGTAATAAATTTAGGTAAAGATTTGTTTCCTTAACCAGTCAATATCTCGTTACCTCTATAATACACTGCAAATTCAACCTCAGATACGTGTTCAGATCACTTAAAACAGCTATGCCGCTGAATTCTAGAAAAAAATATGTGTTTCTTCTTCTAGGTTAGGTTAGGTTAGGTTTAGTTAGGTTTAGTTAACTTTGGTTACGTTTAACCTGTCGCATGCTACCGCGCCAAATATGGTTCCCTCG
>JAPQNM010002718.1:17500-32500 GCA_029783475.1 Metacarcinus magister
TTCCGTGTGTGTGCGTGCTTGTGTGTGTGTGTGTGTGTGTGTGTGTGTGTGTTTGTATTTGTGTATGTGATTGTGTGTGTGTGTATGTGTGTGTGTGTGTGTGTGTGTGTGTGTGTGTGTGTGTGTGTGTGTGTGTGTGTGCACATACATATTAATTTGTAAAAAAAAAATTAAGAATTTTATATACCAAGCATCTGCACATAAATACAAATATCTTAAGTCAAAACTCTTTCTCCGACAGGCAAGTGTTTGACTTCTATTGCTAGTCAGCTCTCCATACTCGCCGCCGAAGCAGGACCTTGCCAAACTCCCATACCACTCCCACGGCAACGCCAGAGCTTATGCAGACGAGGTAAGAAAGGAAGTAGCGTGTGTGTGTGTGTGTGTGTGTGTGTGTGTGTGTGTGTGTGTGTGTGTGTGTGTGTGTTTATGTGCGTGTGTGTGTGTGTGTGTTTGTTTATGTGTATGTGTATGTGTGTGTGTGTTTGTGTGTGTGTGTGTGTGTGTGTGTGTGTGTGTGTGTGTGTGTGTGTGAGTGTGTGTGTGTGTTTGTGTGTGTGAGTTTGTACATACATATTAATTGGTAGAAATGACTATTTTATTATAAACTAGGCATTTTCACAATAAATGCAAACATCTTATGTCAAAACTCTTTGTCCAACAGGTATGGGTCTGACTTCTGATGTTGCTCAGCTACCCCTACCCTCTTCCGATGCAGGTTCTAGCCAAACGCCCACACCACGCCCACGGCAACGGCAGAAATTAACTCCTTCCAAGTTTTATGGCTTGTTGTTTTCGGAAGAGAGTGACAAAGACAGCAGTGGCACCAATTCTTTAATTGACAGCAAGGACAATGAGTGGTTCTCAAGTAGTGACGAGGACGAGCCTCTTCACTCTGCCGAGGACGAGCCTCTTCATGCTGCCGATGACAGGGAGCTGCTTGAAGGCGATGATGATGATGAGAAGCAGCCCCGCTTGAGTGAGCCCTCTGGCTTCTCGTTTGCCTGGTCGGAGGGGTCAGACTTTGTACCAGACCTGCACGAGTTTCAAAGTGACAGGAGTGGTATTACTAAAGACTGGCCCTGCAACGACGAGGCAAAGGAGAGTGATTTCTTCCGTGCCTTCTTTTATGACGAGGTGATGTCATACATTGCTGAGAAGACCAACAACTATTACCATTGGGAGTCTTAGCGAATGAATGCCTTCGCCCCAAAGTCCAGGTTCCGGCAATGGGTAGACACCACTTCCAGGGAGCTGCTCGTTTTTATCGCCTTGATGCTGGTGATGCCGCTTTGTAAAAAGCATGTTCTCCAGCATTACTGGCGTAATGACTCTCATTAGTACCTCTATCTTCAATAAGTATATGACTCGTGATAGATTTTTATTGCTGCTTAGTTTTCTGTACTATGCAGACAGTGAAAATCGTATCACCGGCGACCGTATCTGGGAGGTGAGAGAAATACTTTCTATGTTCCTTACAGGGTACAAAAAGTATTTCTACCCCTTCCAGAAGATGGTGGTCGACGAGTCAATTATCTTATTCAAGGGACGCCTCGTCTTCAAAAAGTACATCCCGACAAAGAGGCATCGCTTTGGCATCAAACTTTTTGTGCTGTGTGACTGTGATACAGTAATTGTGCTTGACATGATTGTGTACACAGGCACAGACATTGATATACCAAAGGCCAGCAAGAATGACTCAATGGGCATGTCTGGTGCCATTGTCAAAAAAATGATGGCACCCTACATGGGCCGGGGTCATATTCTTTACACTGACAATTGGTATACCAGTCCAGCTCTCTGTCAGTTTCTACATGACAACAACACGGGGTCATGTGGAACTGTACGGAAAAACAGAAAGTTTATGCCAAAGTTCAATGGAAATAAAACTATCCCCTACAACCCAAGCTCAGGCGATGATAAGAAGCGACGAAAAAAAGACCTGTTCATTCAAAAAGAAAAGTCAGGCAAAGTTATTGCTGTCAAATGGAATGACAAGAAGCCAGTTCATCTCCTCTCCACCATCCATAAAGGCGATATAGTCACCACAGGTAAAATTCATTATAATACGAAGAAAATTATCATGAAGCCTGATGTTGTGATTGACTATACCAAGAATATGCGTTTGTTGGACAAGTCTGATAGTCAGATAAGTAGTGTTGAGTGCTTGAGAAAATCTGTCATGTGGTACCACAAGTTCTTCTTCCACATGATAGACATAACTATGCTCAATGCCTACAATTTCTGGCTAGTCAAACGGGAGATGGACCCTTCTTAGAAGCTCAAACTGCGTGAGTTTATTCACAACATAGCTTTCCAGCTTCTTGAAGAGTTTGGTCAGCCCACACACACACACACACAGTCAACACAACACACACACACAACACCACACCACACACACAACACAACACCACACCACACCACACCACACCACACCACACCACACCACACCACACAGCACAGCACAACACCACACAACACAACACAACACAACACAACACAACACAACACAACACCACACCACACCACACCACACCACACCACAGAGTGATATAAACAAGATATATGAATGGAGCATGACATGGGAAATGGAATTTAATGCAAAAAAATGCTATTTATTGGAAATGGGAAAAAGTGCAATGAGACCCTCATGGACGTATAAGTTAGGAGAAAATATTATATCCATAGCAAAAGAAGAGAAAGATTTGGGAGTGGTAATACAGGACAACTTATTACCAGAGAAACATATAAATAGAATATTTGGTGACACTTTCATGATGCTAAGGAATATACGAATGGCTTTTCATTTCCTAGATAAAGATATGATGAGAAAAATTATAACTACAATGATCAGACCAAAACTGGAATATGCAGAAGTAATATGGTCCCCGCACAAGAAAAAGCATGTGTTGAAATTAGAAAGAATACAGAGAATTGCAACTAAGATGGTGCCAGATTTGGAAGACCTATCATATTAGGAAAGATTAAAAGAAATGCACTTAACAACATTGAAAGAAAGAAGAGAAAGAGGTGACTTAATCACAATATATAAATTGATGAACAACCTGGAGGAAACAGATAGAAAAGACCTAATATTGACAAGAAAAGGAGAGGCTAAAAATTTGAGGGGACACAAGAAAATACTGCATAAAGGAATTTGTTTGAAAGATACAAAAAAGTACAGTTTTCCCCAAAGAAACTTGGAATGGACTGAAGGAAGAGGTGATAATGGTAAAGAATGTACATCAACTGAAGGAAAAACTAGACAAATATAGATACGGAGATAGGACCACACGTGTGTAGCTCAGGCCCTGTATACTACAACTAGGTAAATATACACACATACACATATGTGGTGCCGGGGTTGTGCTGTTGTTTATTTTATGTCTTGTTTTAAATCCCCCCTCTAAGACACCAGTGTGGTGCCGGGGTTGTGCTGTTGTGTTTTTCTTTACGTGTGATTTTTCTTCAATTTACTTTATTTTAAATCTCTATTTTAAAATCCTTATATATTATTGACCTTGCTGCCACCACCCATGGTTTTTTGTAAAGGGGCATGGGGGCCCTTTGTGAGATTTTATTTTACTTTAAGGGAAGTTACTTTAAATCAACAATCCAAAATAAAAAGAAAGTACACTTAAAACTTTTGGTAGAGTAGGCTGAGTTCTCCACAGGACACGTGAGAACGTTGGATGTTTTTCATATCCTTGTTTCAAGAGTGTTGAGCACCTCCAAGTTACTTACCTTACCACTTACGAGTCAGGGTTTAATTTAAAGAGTTGATTAGTGAAGTTTTGATATCGAGTATATTTAATTCTTTCAAATTTAATTACTCCCACTAGTATTATCCATTTATAATAGGTGAAAGAGTCACCAGAACTGACTAACTGGTACAAACTAGGTTCGATAACTTTCCTAGGTTTATACAAAGTCACACACGTTATATTCCTCTTGTCTCGAAATCTACAATTTTCCCCCCTCCCACTTTTGAAAATATTTCCCCGGGCATATTATTATTAATTTGGATGATTACTAGGAGTGGTTAAATAACCGTCTCTTAGGATGTTGATCGAAGGATCCCACATCATACTTAATCGAAATTACTGAAGGCTGCCCACTATTGACATACTGTTTATTTTCTGTGTTCCCATATGGGATAAGCCACAGGCCCCTAATACTCTTCTATTTTCTGCAATAACTGGTTAACATGGAACTGTGGGGTCACACGTGGTCACTGTTCTGAACAAAGGACAATATATTATGTTAGGCATCATCCCCACTTTGGCTTTGGTTTCCACTGAGTTACATATTGTGATAGTGTTCACTGTATATTTGTGTTGTCGTGGCGACCGCTGTAAAAATACACCATATTAAGACGTGTTTCTTTCTTGAAGGCTAGAGGAGAAGAGGAGGATGACCATGAGGCCATATTTCACTTCCTTATTTCACCTATACTGGTAAATATTACTTAAATTCACTTACATATTATTGACAACCTTCCCTTCAGGGTGATAATACTGATATTCTAGAGGGATTTCTATATTAGGGAACGTAAATATCTCACCTGTAAAAATACACCATATTAAAACGTGTTTCTTTCTTGAAGGCTAGGGGATAAGAGGGGGTAACATGGCTTCCCTCCTAGCCAGGATGGAGCGTCCTGCCTGGTAGGTTGTCAACTAGTGTTTACCTATTTCCTCGTTGCTTTCCCCCTACTCCTTACGAAATTAATCCCTTAACTAAACAATACAAAGAAAATTTATAGGTAATGTGAGTAAAAACATTTAGAAGGCGTACAGTGTGGGTTTTGAAGAGTGTTACAACCACATAAATAGCGGCCAAGGAGTGTTACACTCTCGAGTCGGTGGGAAGTTTCTAGCGCGCCAGAATTCAAAAAGGTATAAACAAAAAAAAAGAAACCTAAAAAGGGAAGGGGGGCTCATTTCGTGGCATTCACACACACACACACACACACACACACACACACACACACACACACACACACACACACACACACACACACACACACAGCTAACACAACACATTTACACACTCACACATACACACACACACACACACACACACACACACACACACACACACACACACACACACACACACACACATGCATACACACACACACACACACACACACACACACACACACACACACACACACACACACACACACACACACACACACACACACACAGCCAACACAACACACACACACAACCCCACTAGAAGAATCTTGGGATTCTTTCTTTAAAAACCTGTCCAATGTTGTCTGTCACTTGAATGAAGCTGTATTCAGCCATCAGATTTTTCTCCAAGCCTGGAGGGTGAGCACGAGTGTTTTCCATTACCAGAACGGCCTGGCGTGGTAATTGTTTCTCCTCTAGATATGTTTTCACACTCTGGGCAAACTCGGTGAAGAACTGCCTTGTTAGCCAAGCCTTACTATTAACCCTCCACATTACACTGAGTTTACTCTTTATAACATTGTTATTCTTGAATACTCTTGGGTTTTCTGAATGGTAGACAAGTAAAGGTTTAATTTTGAGGTCCCACTAGTATTAGCACACAACAAGAGTGTAAGTCTGTCTTTCATAGGCTTGTGTCCTGGCAATGATTTATCCTCTTATGTGATGTAGGTCCTCTTAGGCATCTTCCAGAAGAGGACAGTTTCGTCACAATTAGAAACTTGGTGAAGAGTAAATCCCTCACTCTCTACAAAGTTTTAAAATTCCCCAACAAACTTTTCAGCAGCATCTTTGTTTGCAGTGGCAGTCTCCCCATGCCTAACAACACTGTGAATGCTTAACAACACTGTAAATGCCTAACAACACTGTGAATGCTTAACAACACTGTGAATGCCACTTCACTTCTTAAATCCATCAAACCACCCCCTACTCACTTTAAATTCATCACTTTGTGCATTTGTTCCAGGGTTGTCTTGCTTAAGGTCATCATGCAACCACTTTGCTTTTTCACAAATTATTGTTTCACAAATGTTGTCACCAGCAAGTTGTTTTTCGTTAATCCAAACTAACAAAAGGTTTTGCACTTGTTCAATTCTAGGTGACCTATTCACAGCAAGAACGGTCATTCCTTTTGTCACATTAGCCCCTTTTATTGCGTCTTTATTTTTCAGTATGGATGATATGGTTGATTTCGCTATACCATACTGAATTGCCAGGTCGGAGACACGAGTTCCACTTTCAAACTTCGCAATGAGTTCTTTTTTCAATTTAATTGTCGTTCTCACTGCTTTCCTTTTAGGCTTGGTTGAATCACTGATCTTTTTTGGACCCATGGCTGCACTACTGTCGACGCTTGATTTAACAAACCCCGATTTAACGGATTTCGGATTTAATGGACTTTGTCTGCTAGCGGACAATCAACCCAGATCCGGACTTAAGTCCATTAGTGTAAAAAAAAGTCCGATAGGTGGCGGTCGCGTCGGTAACAGAATCTGTTAAAATCTAGGGTGAAACGCCCAACTTTTGGGTAATGAAAACCTAACCGAACCAAACCTAACGTAACCTAATCTAACCATAACCTAACATAACATAATTAACCTGACATATCCCTTTTCATAAATTTAAAAACTAGACTATACCCTGTACAAAAACTGAAGGCGGTGGTGTCCCTCCTACTAGGGTAAGAGACTGGCCATCACCACACCGTGGTAGATGATTGGTTGACAGTGACAGGCTGAGTTTCGTGAAAAATTAGACACCTGATATCACTTCATTGTTTCCTTAATATTTCCCTGTATGAAGTCTTATATTTCAAAAAGGAGACTAAAATGTCATCGTGAATAAATTTGCTAACAATAAGTGCCAAAAAATATCAGTATAATGCGATCTGGAAGGCAATAATGGGTGATGGAAAAAAAAAGTTGTAAATAAACTGAGCGACAGAGGTAGCTAAACGGGCCATGGTACAGCGCCCGGTCACCAAAAGGATGGAGGATTATAAGGCTTGATCCCTGGTCTCAAGGGAGGGAGGGAGAGAGAGAGAGAGAGAGAGAGAGAGAGAGAGAGAGAGAGAGAGAGACTAATGAGAATGAGTGAGGTGAAGTGAAACCTCGTCTCACACACACACACACACACACACACACACACACACACACAGAGAGAGAGTGGAAAAGGCTAATGAGAATGAAGGAAGAAGATATATAATTTAAGTAATTTATTTTATATCATATATGATTAAATTTACTGAAATAATCATGAAAAATATTATAAAAAGTATAGTTTATTTTCCTCAAGAAAAAAATAGCAGTGTAAACCAACCGCTAACGAAATAATTTGTCAGGTCACCAATCACGGATTATAGTGGGAAGGGCTAGGTCTAATGAGGCTGTGGACCGCCTTTATATGGCGATAGGACCCACGTCACACACACACACACACACACACACACACACACACACACACACACACACACACATACACAAGCACAAGCACAAACACAAACACAAACACACACACATAGACAGACACATAGACCAACACTTTAAAGTTTTGACTCGATACACGAACCCGAACACGAGAGAGAGAGAGAGAGAGAGAGAGATATTCAGATTCAATACTTTTATTCACAAAAATACATTGTGAAAAAAACTTATCGGCGTCAAGCCAGTGTTAGCGCCTGATGGTGAACAAAATAGTAGTTGTTATAAGTTTGCCTAATAAGGAGAATCTATTAATATCTATTGCAGGATCAGGAATTAGTATAGGATCCATTATTATGTGTTCTGACAATTGTGGTTTAGTATAAACTTTTTGAGTGTGCCAATTATTATTCACTAACCAGGAGGGAGCCTATAACCATTACCCTGTGGATAATTGAGGATATTTGTTCCTCTAGATCAGTGGTTCTTAACCCGTAGAGTGCGAGCCACAGCTCGGGCTGGAGAGCGTGCGAGTGCGAGCCACAGCTGTAGGAACTTCATAATATAGTCATAATTGCGCACCCACGGATGAACTGGGAAACCCCTATTGCGCACTCTACGGGTTAACCTGGGTTTGATTGAACCCCAGTGGTTTGTTGTGTCAGTCTTAGCGGCTTGGCAGAGATCAAGAATTCTAAGACTATTTTCAACAATACCATTTTTGGCGGAAAAGGTAAAAACATTCATCCACAAACATTTAAAAACATATTCTTTCTTTAGTAACATTTATCACTGTGTGTCATATTCCTTACTATTTGGATAAAAGTGAATGCCTAAACGTTTTGGTGTCACCCAATGGTACCATATCCTCTTATTGCTAAGAAAGCCCTTGAGATACTCACACTGGGGGAGGCGGTGGTCTAGTGGCTAGCGGTCGGGCATACCAGCTCAGGGTCCCGCGTTCGAGTCTCGGCACGGACTGGCCACTTTTCTTCGTTACTACCGCCGAGTGGCCTAAGATCACCCACATGCTGCCATAACACCATCCTCGCCGGGACTGCAACGTTATATGCGCGAGGAGCTTCCGCTGGCAGCATGAGCCTATCAATAAGAAGAAACAAGGCGTCACTTAAAAAATCTAACCCGCGCTACTAACGGGCGGAGGCCAACCATCTAAGGTCTCCCTGAAGCCTACCGGCGCCATGGATAAAAGATAAGGAAAAAAAAAAAAAAAACTTTGTTACATACAACGTATCTTTGATAGCAATCCTTTTCCAGGTTGGTAGATATTAAAACTAAAAAAAGGAACAAACTTTGTTGTGAAAATGATATGAGAGTGACACTTGCCAAGGTGAAGCACCGCACTTCTGAACTTGTATCTGAAAAGCAACAACAAAAGTCACATTTGCAGTAAATATTCATTGAGTTAAGTTTTTGTGTGAAATTCATGTTGTTTTGTTTTTGTTCTTTGAACACAGTGATTTTGTGTCCAACTGATGCATGATTCATTTTGTGCACTAATAAAATGTATACCTATGTTTTAAAGACTCATATTTTATTTTTCCAATTACGAAGGGTTCGGTAAGTACACTGATGAAGCTTGCAGGGTTCAGTACCTCCAATAAGGTTAAGAACCACTGCTCCTTATAATATATCAGCAGGATTCTCCTTGGTGGGTATGTGGCTGTAAATGAAGGTTGAACCTAACTCTAGAATCTTTCCTACACAGTTTTTGACATAAGGGATTTTACATTTATTCTTCCCTGTCCAATGCAGGGAGAGTTCACTGTCAGTCCATACATATACTTCATCTATATTTGATAAGTTCTTTATATGTTGAGCTAATTTTGTAGCTAGCTCTAAGGCAGTTACTTGCATTTGTGGCAATGTTGTCTGTGTGATGCTTTGAGGGTTGCCAGTCTGGCTTTATATAACACTCAAAGGTAAATCAATCTTTTGATTATTAACCTATCTCAACATAAATGAAATACTGCTTCTTCTCTTTGAAACTAGATT
Organism: Metacarcinus magister; assembly: GCA_029783475.1. Lineage (NCBI taxonomy): Eukaryota > Metazoa > Arthropoda > Malacostraca > Decapoda > Cancridae > Metacarcinus > Metacarcinus magister. The sequence goes on from JAPQNM010002718.1 coordinate 26,919, forward strand.
CACTTTCCAGAAACCTACGATGTTACCACTTATGATAAAAAGTGTTGGCAAGCACTATAGCTGCGTGTAGCTGCGAGCGTTCATCTCCCGTCACATTGGCCTTTGAGCCTGTGGTGGAAATTAATCCGTTATGCTGGGACACAAGGCCACTGTGACATCTAACTTGCCACAGTTTTTCTTCCCCAGGTTTCCTTAAGTACCCATTTATCTACCAACCCGTTTGGAAGGATGAACAGCTGGGTGAGCTGTGCGTTGACTGCCCTCGTCTGGGATCGAACTCGGGCCAGCGGATTCGTAGCCAGATGTGCTAACCACTGCACCACTGAGGCGCACTTACGACTTATATCATTTATAAATGAGAGTGACGGGCAATACGTAATTGATTTAGAACTTATATTTCTTCAGCATATTAAACTTTCATTACAATCAAATCCTCCTTCTTATAGCCTCTTATTACTATCTCCATAGTAAATATAATTTATTGTAACTCATTTATAAGCTGCACCTTGATCTAATTTTATATTTAATCATAATCATCATAATCAATTTTTTTTAATTATCTGCTAATGATGGTATACAAACTGAAACTAAAATGAGTAAGATTTTTCATGGTTTATTGATTGAAAAACAGGTTCCTCTGATAAGATTAAATCGCCACCAAATTCTTCAATTTAAAGTCCATATCTATTAGTATTAGGGTAGTTCCTTTCTATATTTAGTATAATAGAGTATCTAATCCTAGTTTAAACCTTAATTTTATCAGCTTCAGCCAGATTATGTATTACCTCACTTCATATAAGAACAAATTCAATTCCACCTTTGTGTCTATTGAAGCTCATTAATCCAAACACTATTCTTATATTTTATCACTTAACTGAAACCCAAAACATTTCCACTTCATCTCAAAGTGTAACTGCCATTTCTGGCTCAATATTTCATCAGATTTCAAACTATTACTAAATCACATTTGAATGGATATTTGTTAATATTTGATGCTGAGAGTTGAAATAAATTACACTACTTATTTATTTATAAATTTAACTTATTTATTGTAAAAGAGAACATCTTAAGTGGTCTATAGTCACCTACATTCATACTCATATAACTTTAATAGTTACATAGAAACCTAAGAAAGAATCAAACTTTTAGAGTTTAGTTCATAATTTAATTTATATAACTTTATAATTTTGTATTTCTATATAAAGAATCAGTATCACAACTTTATTTTACCTTTACGAAAATCTCCTTCTGATTTAATCATTCAACTTATAACTTATAATTTTCATTTACTCTTTCTTTTCCTTCTCTTTAATACCTTGCCGCCTAGACAAACTTTTTTTCTTTTTCTTTTTCTTTTTTTAATTTTTTTATTTATTTAGTCTATACAATATACGTTATGTGTATAGCATTATTTATATTATATATATTATTTATATTAATTTGACCATTTATAAGTAGTCATAATTTTTATAAGAATAACCTTACCTTTTTTTTTGTACTATGAACATCTTGCCGGTTTATAAAATTAAATCAATTCACTGTCTAACTTTCTTTATATCAAATTATAGGTTTGGTTTGGCAATTCTTTTTCTTTTTTCTCTTATTAGTTAATTTCGCTGACCTAACTTATAAATTACTTAATTTTTACTCTTATTTTCTATAATATAATATTATTTTTTTTATTTTGACCTATTTTATAAACCTAACCATTCCTAACTATAAAACCTAGATAAAGAAAAGTGATCTTTCTATATTATAGTTTCAGTGTTTACAATCTGTGATCAGTTGTTGGAAACAGCTAATGGTTTTGTGTTGATATAAACTGAACTTCTATTACTATTTTATTATTTGTATATTAATCTGTGTTAAATATGTTAAGTTCACTGAACACAATTTTTTGTTGGAAATATTTGTGTCAACCTGCTGGAGTTAGTGTACAAAAATTGTTAGTATTGTTGGTTACTCGGTGGTAACATATAAGTTGATCCCAAGTTTTAGATAGGTTTTCTCAGGCTCATAAAGTTGACTTGTACAGCGTAATTTACGGCATGCAACTACACGGTGATCGTAAATTGAAAAATGGGTAGTGGTGGTGTGAGGTGATGTCTTTGTTAATGAATGGTGTTGTTCCCTACAGGCTAATTGACGGGGCATCGTGTACACTGAAGGCAGGACAACAAGGCAGCAGGTGAAGCAGGGAGTCTGAACCATGGTGAGTCTTCATCTGTAACAGTGTTGGGACAAGGCAGGGCTAGTTTGATATGTATGAGTATGTGTGTGAGGAAGGGGGGAGGGGTGTTTTGCCCTGCATGATTGCTGTAATACAGGGATCCAAGGATAGGGTTAGTTTCCCCTTCCTCCTTTTCAAAGTGTGTTCTGTCCCTGCACTCACACGGCTGCATCGTGTGTGTCTGTGGTGTGTTCACTCCTTCATGCCGCCTCTTTGTTCCAGGCCAACAACCCCGAGGACTGTCCAGTGTGCTTCACCATTTTTGATGACACATTAAGACGGCCACGTAATCTGCCGTGTGGGCACACCTTTTGCACAATGTGCTTAAATGAACTTAAGGAACAGGGTGACATCACGTGCCCCACCTGTCGCCTCGGACATGTTGTGCCTAAGGCAGGGCAGTTCCCTGTTTCCTATGCTATTGAAGCCTTTGTAAGGCTAAGATGTGCAGCTTTAGCCACCCCACCACCCAAGCCTGAGAAGGACGCAGCAGAGCCAGCTGCTTTACTAGCATCAGAACGATGTCAAGAGGGGACAAGGGGGCTCAGCAGGCCGGTACAATCTCTCCTGCAGGAGCAGGAAGCAAAGGTCCTGGCTGCCATCCACACCTGCCAAGAGATCCAGGCCCAGCTACAAGAGTACCAGACAACTCTGGTGGGCTGGGGTGAGCAGCAGCAGCACCTGGAGGACCAACTCCAGGCACTGGTGGACCAAAGCAAGAGTGGTAGGGTGCTGGTGCGGCAGGAGGAGTCCAAGGTAGCAGTCAAGAGGGAGGAGGAGCAGCAGGGGGAGCAGCAGCTGCATACTCTGCTGCAAGAACTACGCACGGTCTCCACGCGACATGAAGCTATTGAGGTCATTGAGGATGCAGCCCATTGCACTGACGAGGAGAAGCAGAGAGTGGAGGAGTGCATTGCAATGTTTCCTGATGTGCATACAGTCACCACCATTACCAAGGTGAGTGTTGTATTCTATCACCACAGCTGTGGGTGGTTAGTTGTAACAGCAGCACAGGAACACATAACACCTTCACTTGTCAGTCTTCACCAGCAGGAGTAACAGCAGCACAGGAACACATAACACTTTCACTTGTCAGTTTTCACCAGCAGGAGTAACAGCAGCACAAGTACACATAACACTTTCACTTGTCAGTCTTCACCAGCAGGAGTAACAGCAGCACAGGAACACATAACACTTTCACTTGTCAGTCTTCACCAGCAGGAGTAACAGCAGCACATATTCTCTGAGTGTTTGTTTTACTGCCTGAGTTACACGTCTCACCTTATTTGTCTGTGAGACATTCTTTCTCCCGGAAAGGGTAAAAAATGCCTCTTTAGCTCATCCTCCATTTACTTACTAAAACAAAATTAGTCACATGGCATAGCTGGGGAAATTCTCAAGTGGCTCGAAGACTAACTTTCTGATAGAAAACAGCACCTTATCATTAATGATAAGTCATCTAACGAGCAACACTTTTTAGACGGTGTGCCACATGGCTCAGCACTTGACTCCATTCTTTTCCTAATTTATGTCAATGATATCAATGAAGGCCTCACATGTAAGATATAAAAATTTGCTGGTGATACGAAAATCACAGGTAAAGTAACTACGCCCAACATTCTTGATCTTTTCCTAACTTCCAACCCTTCAGCTTACTCTGTTAAACTTTCCTCTCCGTTGGGTTCCTCCGATCACAATCTTATTTCCGTTACCTGTCCTATCACTCCAGTGCAGCCTCAGGACCCGCCTAAGCAGAGGTGCTTCTGGCATTTCAACTCTGCTAAGTGGGAGGACCAGAGGCAGTACTATTCTGATTTTCCTTGGGATGATTATTGCTACCATGTCAGAGATCCTTCTCTGTGTGCCGAGGGCATAACAGAGGTGATTATCTCTGGCATGGAGCTATACATTCCTCATACTTTCTCTAATACTAAAGCTAAAAAGCCCTAGTTTAACTCTGCTTGTTCTCGTGCTGTCAATGATAGAGAGGCGGCTCACAAACGGTACCGTAGCCATCCATCTGCTGAAACTCATGCCCTATATATTTCTGCCCGTAATCATGCCAAATCTATTCTCCAACTTACTAAAAACTCTTTCATCAATAGAAAATGTCAAAGTCTTTCCAACTCTAACTCTTCTCGTGATTTCTGGCATCTAGCCAATAATATCTCTAACAATTTTACTTCTTCATCTTTCCCTCCTTTTCTTCAACCAGATGGCCCCACAGCTGTCTCTTCTTTCTCTAAAGCTGAACTCTTCGCTCAAACCTTTGCTACCAACTCTACTTTGGATGATACTGGGCATATTCCTCCTACTCCTCCACCCTCTGACTACTTCATCCCTAAAATTAGAATTCTTTATTATGACGTTTTCCAGGGCCTCTCTGGCCTTGATTTCCGGAAGGCTTACGGTCCGGATGGAGTCCCTCCTGTTCTCAAAAACTGTGCTTCCGAACTCGCTCACTGCCTGGTCAAACTCTTTCGTCTGTGCCTCTCTACTTCTACTTATCCTTCTTGCTGGAAGTTTGCTCACATTCAACCTGTCCCTAAAAAGGGTGACCGCTCCAATCCTTCTAACTACCGCCCTATAGCTTTGATTTCCTGCCTTTGAATCTGTCCTTAACAAGAAGATAATGAGGCATCTATCAGCTCACAACCTTCTCTCTGATTGCCAGTATGGTTCCATAAAGGCCGATCTACTGGTGATCTTCTTGCTTTCCTAACTGAATCTTGGTCATCCTCTTTTAGGGACTTCGGTGAAACCTTTGCTGTCGGCCTTGACATATCGAAAGCCTTCAATAGAGTCTGGCATAAATCTTTAATTTCTAAACTACCCTCCTACGGATTCTATCCTTCTCTCTGTACCTTCATCTCTAGTTTCCTTTCCGACCGGTCTATTACTGCTGTAGTTGACGGTCATTGTTCTTCTCCTAAAACTATCAACAGTGGTGTTCCTCAGGGTTCTGTCCTATCACCCACTCTCTTTCTATTATTCATCAATGATCTCCTAAATCTGACTCAATACCCTATCCACTCCTATGCTGATGACACCACCTTGCATTTTTCAACGTCGTACAACAGACGCCCAGCCCAACAAGAATTAAATGACTCAAGGCGAGATGCTATAGGACACTTAACTTCTGATCTTTCATTTGTTTCTGATTGGGTCAGAGCAAACCTAGTTTTGTTCAATGCCTCAAAAACTCAATTTCTACAACTATCTACTCGACATAACCTTCCAGATAACTATCCCCTCTTCTTCAATGACACTCAACTTCCCATCTCCTCCTTATTAAACACACTCGGTCTATCCTTTGCTAAAAATCTAAACTGGCAATTTCATATCTCTACTC
>JAPQNM010002720.1:0-2500 GCA_029783475.1 Metacarcinus magister
TTTACAAGATATCTTTTTCAGGTCCATGATCTATCTTCTGAACAGTTTTGTATTACTGACATAAGGGATTTCTGTTCTTTCGAAGTTTTGTGATGCCAAGTTCAATCCACTGATCTTTCAATCTCTGTTCCACAGCTTTTATTAACCGCATGTTGTATTAGGAACGATTCTTCCGCGAACTGAGCACCATGCTGGAAACCCACATTCATTACCAATGTTTTTAATACAAGCTAACCATGGGGTAAGTATAAATTCCCTAATCTGTCCAATTGCAACATAAACCATTTGTACATTAATATAACACAACTTAGTACTTTACCTGAAATTAATTAGACCAATATCCTATCATTCTGCTCTTTATAATAATTGAATGGAAATACTCCAATTTTCACTCCATGACACCATGTCATTTAATGTAGTTTTATGAACACCCCAAACCCAGTTTTTAGAAATTTCATTCAGTATAGGTATTTCTAACCTCTAAGTAAATATAATGAATCCCCATCGTCATCTCAGAATGCATATGTCTAATAGGTAACACCATGGCACTCAAATGTTCAAGCCTGCATACAACTGGCAAGTCAAACTTTCTACCTTACCTATCAGTGAATAGCATTGTCTTGAGGCCTGTCTTTAAAGCTCTAGTTCACCTTTGCGGAACCTCCGATTAATAAAGTAAATAATGACACCAGATACTTATAATCTTCTACTACTTCAATGCTTTCACACCATCATATTCAAATAGATAAAATTTGACCTCCCCCCTTCTATCCAACAAACTACTATTTTTTTTTTGTTTTTTATGAAATTAAGCTTCCATTTCCATTCGGGTAAACAATATAATTCAAGAGTAATCATTACCTGCTTCATTCGCATCCGCTACCTGTCACACATGTATTGACGTATCGTCCTGCATACCTGGATCTCAAGAGTTTCAGTATGGAATTTATAAAATCATCACCAAAATTCTAACATAACTGCAGTATACTCAAGTAATTTACTTTCTTATATCGTTAACATAATAACATGCCAAAAGCAGAAGGTGACAAATTTTTTCCCCTTGTCTATAGAAAAAAGACACCTACTTACCAACATGAAGTTATCTGATGGGTCTCTTGCTTAACATGACATAAGACTTTGATGTTAGCTCTACATATTTTTTACTCACATTAAGGATTTTTTTCCATTTTCTTTTCCTTGACTACTTATACCACAAACTCACGTAGCCGACACCATATCAAATGCCTTTTCTATAGGTCCACAAATCAAGACAAAACAGCTTCTTTTTCCTTCCAGTTAACAAAATCAATTACACTTTTTAAGTACAAATAATATGATCCAGGGTAGACTACCCCTGCCTGAACACGTGCTTGTGTTTCCTTAATAATGTGAATAGTGGTTTTTGAATATTGATTAAGTCTGTCGTTTAGTACAGAGTTAACAACCTCTTCCCATCATCTGAGCAGTAATACCCCTGCAGGACATTATTGCTGCGGGGTTTGATGTTTCAGGGGTGCGAGGGCTGCAGGGCTAGAAGGCTACGGTACTAGAATACTGCATGGCTGGAGATTTATTGTTCTTTAATTTCTTAATATTTCTAATTATCTCTTCCTTAGTTATAGGATCATTAAGCAACTGTAAAGGTTCAATATAGGTATTATCTTGATCATCTAGAATATTTACATCATTATTGTCAATGTTGTCATCAGCAGCTAACTGTTTGAAATGCTCATAAAATTCACTTAACGTTATGGGGATTTGGTGATCTCTTTTCTGACTATTTAGAATTTTCCAGTATACTTTAGGGTCATCACTTTTGTATTTTCTAAGTTCCTTAACTAAATAATCCCTCTACTTATTTTTCACTCTTTATTAGGTTTACTTTATATTTTCTGCTTTTCTCAATCATGTTATTAAAGTTTACACTACTTCTATGCAAATGATATCTCTGTCTAGCTTTATGGTATTCATTTCTAGATTTCCAACATTGTTTGTCATATCCCTTTAAATTGGCATTGTTAGTCTTTTTAATAAATTTTCTTCTCTTGTGTTGTGGAAAAGTTGTAAGTGCAGGCTCAATCAATATTTGCTTTAATTCCTGATTAATGTCATCAATGGGTAATTCATCCAACTTTGCAATCAACTCATGTACCTTACTTACAGCTATGCTTCTTACATATACACACTTTTTCTCAATATTCCACTTGCCTGGTCTTACACTGGCTTGACCTACCTCTTGAGCTTCTCTGTTTACAGCTGGTACAGTACTCTTTCCTTTAAATTTAATTCTTCTATGTAATCCACAATGTACATCAGACAACAACGGATCATAATCAAGTATTCTAAAAACTACTACACTCTGCATAATCACTGGTGAACCTATAAAGTAATCTATGGTTGTTTTATGTGTGGTTGTAGGTTTTCCGATACCAGAGTCCTCCCCCAACCTTCCATTAAAAAGAAACATTTGGTGATTTTTACAAACTTCCAGCAATTTTTT
>JAPQNM010002720.1:7500-10000 GCA_029783475.1 Metacarcinus magister
TGAAAACGGAAGGATGACAAAACTGATTTAGCACCATCTGTATGTGTATCCTTGCATGTTTGTAATATAAGAACACTTCTTTCTTCTTTTTTTTCTTTTTTTTTCTCTCTCTCAGCGATCGAGGTGTTAGAGCCCAAAGTTAGGACAGTGACTTATTTTATCACCTCGAACCTGTGGGTTGTTGGCACGATGTTGTACGGTGGTTACGGTTACTTCCTACAGGACTGGAGAATCCTGCAAACAGTGGCCACGCTGCCCGGACTGTTGATCCTTCCTACTTTGTGGTGAGTCAACAGAGTGGTGTTGTGTGAAACTCATGCTAGGAAATGATTTTTTTTTCTTAGTAGATTTGGAGTTTATGATTTGTAAGAGGAACAACTGTAGTTTTAGAAGTGGTAGAAGTGGCGATAAAAACAGCTACAAAGTATATCAAACCAAACTGCAATATTCCAGTATTTTGCAAGCTATTTCATTTCAGCTTGTAATACCTTTAAGTTTAGTGCCAAGTCTCCCCTGAACACTTGGTTGTGTGTATTCCTGACGCATCGTTGGTTCCCCAGGCTGATTGACGAGTCCCCGCGGTGGCTGATCGTGAATGGCCGGCGGGAGGAAGCCTTGCAGGTGCTCGGCAAGGTGGCTCGCTGGCACGGTGTTGACCTCCCGCCTGAGGAAGAGATGAAGAGGATGGTTGAGGAACAGGTATAAAAAAAGAGAGAGAGAGAGAGAGAGAGAGAGAGAGAGAGAGAGAGAGAGAGAGGAGAGAGAGAGAGAGAGAGAGAGAGAGAGAGAGAGAGAGAGAGAGAGAGAGAGAGACAGGAGACAGACAGACAGAGAGAGAGAGAGACATGATCTTCTACAGGCTGCTGTAGGAAAGGACACGCTGCAGAGCTCCTCCACGTGGATGCTTCTCAAGTCTGCTGTAAGCGAGTGTCATGGGTCTAGAAATTGTGCCTACGTGACTCCAGACAGCTATGTCATGGTTCTGGAATTTTGCCTACGTGACGCAGGTCAGCTATGCTGTCTGGCGGGGGAAGGTCACGTAGAATGGAAAATTCCTTATGTACCAGGAGCGAATCTAGGCTCCAGCTTAGATTATATCCTTGGGGGTATTATCAGGCTGGAAGACATTTGCATGTGAGCATCACTCCATAATGGTAGGGATAGCTGCATAATGTATAATATTTACGGGCATGTTAGATTAAGGTTATATTATACAAATTAAGTCTTGCAGAAGACACCGAATGGCGGCGTATGGCAACTCGATAAGTTTTGAGCCCAGGTGAGGACTGTTTTGAGCCCGGGTGGGTACTGACCCATGCTGACCTTAGCCGCCACACGGTCAGTCTGGTTGAGCCGTGCGTATCGGGAGGTTCTGCACGGTGAGGGCGATCTTTTTCTACGTATTTTTTCGCATTTCCCTTGTAATCTCGCATCGTCAGTCTGACTGCGATTACAAGGATAAGCGAGGGAATACGTAAGGTCTCTTTGCAGTGAAACAGGCCTGTTTTAAGCTAAGGAAGACTGTGAAGCTGGATCCCACGTGTTCCACGCGCCCACGCAGCCCACGCCACGCAGCCACGCCACGCAGCCACGCCACGCCACACACGACGCCCACGCTGCTTTCTTAGAGTACGGAAGGTACCTACTCTAGTACGGAAGGTCGCGAGTACAGTAAGGTATCAATAAGGATTACAATTAAGTTTTGATAGCCAGGTTAGAGTGTGAATGATGTGTGTTTTAAAGTGATTTCTTTTCCAGGGTGAGTTTATTTAAATAAACAAAAGAAGCTTGTCAGTACTTGTTTAATTTGCCAACACTCTGCATACATAAGATTTAAGACTTAGATGATTACAGAGTCTCCCGTGAGAAGGTGAGTGAACGAGGTTGAGTTCGGAAGGCCTGTTATTCACCTACCAGAATTATATCGCCGCGAGTTCCACAGAAATAGGAAGAAAAAGAATCCCGTAACAGCGAGACTCTGGTGCTTTTCAGGTGAGACTAAGGTTGGGATCTCCTTTCCTTTTTTCCTCCCTCTCTCCCATCCTCCTCACATGGAAAAATGTACTTCACCGCATCCTATTATCAGCTTTTCGTCCTTAATGAATACAGGAATCATAACAGTTAGCACCTCCTGATAGGGAGACGACATTCTTCCATTCCTTTGCCTCAGTGCAGCAATCTCAGTCGACGCACATCAACACAACGTCAACCTTTTCCTTTACCCTGCAGGACGCCACGCTTGCAAACCATCACTCTTTGCGTCTACTTCGACTACCTGATGTCGGGGATGGTGTTCTTCGGGGTGTCTCTCAGCGGGGCCACCATAAGCGATGACCCCTTCGTGTACATAGTCCTAATGGGTCTGATGGAGGTCCCCGCTGACTCTCTTGTTGGTTTCATGCTGGAGCGCTTTGGGAGAAAATTAATCCTCTCTGTTGGCTTCCTCATTACCGCTGTCGTCCTCTTCTCTCTAGGTTTCATCCCTACAGGTTAGCGTATT
>JAPQNM010002720.1:20000-55711 GCA_029783475.1 Metacarcinus magister
TCTCTCTCTCTCTCTCTCTCTCTCTCTCTCTCTCTCTCTCTCTCTCTCTCTCTCTCTCAAAATGGGCTCAAAATAACCCAAATGGATCATCCTTATCAAGTGAGGTGATGAAGGAAGGTTATTTTCCGCCAGCGTCGCTTTACACAACTACATCTTTGATTATAGGAAGTATAACATTAATTAAGACTATTACCATTACAGACAAGTCCCAGCACGATCGAGCAACTCTTCCTTCCTATGTCCTCAAACTTTAGCCTTTGTAGAATTGCCTTGCAGGAAACGTGAATTACGTGATCCTTGGTAGTGTATCAGGAACTCCATAGTGTACACGTGGCATGTAGATTTCGATCGGATTGGTCTCAAATCGGCATTCCTGATCATGAATCTATGAAGCTAATATTACCAGTCCACGCCCTCAAGAACATATGTGAGGTTTTAGATTCATGGCTTATGTGTTGTTCGTGGCTTCGTGTTGGTGTTTCCTCAAAGCGCCGCACTTTGCCCCTCTCTAATCATTATAAATCCCCCACGATACTTGAGGCATGAAAAGAAGAAAGAGAAGAACAAGAAAATTCTTTATAGTTTACGCTAGTACATCATTTATCAATTAATTATTCACTTAATCAATAGAATAATCATACATTTTAACATTACATATCTTTTTTTTTTACCATTGCTACAAGTAAAAATGTTATTATATCTTTCTTGAATACATCAACATTTATCATCCTCATCCCTTGGCAGCAGGTGTCGGTGTGTCAGTGTAAGTAACACTGCGAGGGGAGGCGCGTGGCTTAACCTGGACGGCGGCAAGTGTACAGTTATGCATTCTTCCTTCACTCCAACCCTCGCATCCTTGTACTGCATTGAACACTGAACAGAAAAACTTTCTTCCTGTCGCCCAAACCAACGTAACAATGACCTCAGCAGCGGCACACAGCTGTTAGAAGGCCATGTGAGGGGTGCAGCAGCTGACAGGGAATGACAACACGAGCAAAGCTGACACTGCACCAACATCAGGAGGTAGATCACGGCACGGCATGAATGGAATGTAGCAAGTGTTGAGTGTGTGTGTGTGTGTGTGTGTGTCATTGAGTGCAGTCACAGGCTTTATTCTTAGTTTTAATAGTCTGGCATCGTGTGGTTGATGACAGTAATGCGAGTAAGTAACATCCACACTTTCGATCAATGGGTCAAGCAGTGATCAGATATAAAGTTAAGGCTGCAGGATGTATTTACAAAACTATACACATCTCACTCTGGTAAACTGAAATATTTTTTTCTTATAAGTATCATGGTAAATTTTTATATCTTCACCAGAATGCACCTGGATATAAATAATAAATAATACACTTTTCGTAAAAATTTTGATCCATTTCGAATGATTTTGACATTCATTTGCGTCGCAAATGCATATATAATGCATGTATAATAAGATATCCTTATCACCCCCAACAAGCCTGGGAACCTGTGGGAATGCGGGGTTCTTGGGGGAAGACGAAATACAATGATTGACGCTAAGAACAAGGTGCCAGAATCACTAACATAACCTAACAACGACCTATTCATGAACCCGCAATGCACTGATGGTCACAAAACCTGGCGTGTGGCTACGAAAGAAAATAGCGTCTGCACCTTGCCCAACCCCCGATTTTTGGTCATAGAAAACATTTGATATCTTCCAAATTAACATAACATAACCTAAGTTAACCAAACCTTAACTTATATTGATAAATAATAAAACCTTGTTGAAACCAAACTAAACTTTACCTTATTCTCGAAGAGAAGGTCTCATAGAAATCATTGAATATCTCAGAAACTAAGAATTTGTGACGGAAATGCAATTAGGAAAACTTCAGAATTCATCAGGTAATATAAAAATATAACTCAATTATCTAGAGCATTCTGGTGAAGATGTAAAGTAATGCCAGTATCATTGTTAATGTAGCTAATTGTATATCATTATCGTTAAAGATTTTTTTAAAAACTTCTAAATAAACCAAAATCAACCTATCTTAATCTGTTCTACGAGAGAAAATAAAGCAGATTAATGAAAAAAAACAGCAAAACTCACAAGAAAAAATAGTTTCTAACCCTCAATAGATATCACAAGAACAAAATCTAATCCCATATTGGTTATGATACAGTGCATTGGCAGTATTGAAACCAATGAGGTCGAGGTAGGAAGTGTCTATATGCACGACCATAGTGCACATGATGAGAAAAGTCTATTTACATGACTGTCGTGCACACAAGTTCTCATTAGCTATTCTCATGACCGTCGTGTATGTAATGTTTCTGTTGCTTATTCCCATTATCCCACCAACCCACCCCAACCCCCATTCTAAATTTGCTTCCACCATCTCCAACAAGTCTAAATATTCCGGTTTAATTTCTAGCCATGATCTAATAAATATATCCATGTTTTTAATGTTAACATGTAAATTTTTAGAATTATAATTTTACCGGCCTGCACACGGCGGTCGTGTATATATCTTTGGCTGTATGGAATGGCTGATGTATATATAATTTCATACGGTAGTAACGTTAGGCCAGCTAAGAGACCCAAGCTGAGAAAGGATTAGGCCTACTGTTGATTATTTTTCTGAAATTTTATAGGCCCATATGAAAACTAACTTTCTCCAGTTCACGTCATAATGCACAAAATATTCCAAATAGAAAAAAAGAAGAAAAAAAAAGTCTCCCTGCAACTAATCAACGCACTTTCCATCTATTCATCCTATATCGCACACACCTTCACCTGACCACCACAAACACACCGCCCAGTCCTTACATCCCACCCATCGCCTTCCACCTGTAATCCGCTGTCCTTAACCTACATCTTCACCACCCTCTCCACCCTCCGCCCTCTACCTTCACCCCGCCCACCTTTTACCTCCCCTTCACATCGATGCAGATTTGACCAGGTTCAGAGGAAAGTGTAACAAATATGTATAAAAGAGTAATTTGAATCATTAAAACATTAAAAACATGGATATATTTATTTAATCAGGGATAGAAATTAAACCGGAATATTCGGACATGTTGGAGATGGTGGAAGCAAATTTAGAATGGTGATTGGGGTTGGGTGGTGGAGTTAATCACCACCCAAAATTTCTGACCAACCAAAAATAAATTACCCCCCCCTCAAGTAACAACACCTAGGCTTTGTGGAAGTTACCAAAATGTTCCGTGGGTTAAATTACTTTGTGCTAAACTTACCACGGACGAAACAATGGATAATGTAAACTAACATGACGGTCGTGTGAATAGCTGATGAGAACTACATTACACGGCAGTCTTACGAATAGGTCATGAGAACTTATATAATAATCACGGTCATGCATATAGACACTGCCATATGGAATACCTATTTGCACCACGATCGTGTAAATAGACTTTTCTCATTATGCGTACGACGGTCGTGTATATATGATCGGCCTTGAGGTAGCACTACGTCAAGCTTCATCAGTTGTAATGGGAATGCAGTTACACCTCATGGATTACCATTGACATAGTCGTGGTAGTAGTGGTCTACCCTGCCTTCGAGGTGACCTTGTTAATGCACCAACAAAATTTCAACTTTGATAGTTTGATGAATGTGGAAATGGAAGGGAGGTGAGTAGTGTCAGGTTTGGGAGTAGGAATCATTACTTGGTGACTGTGTGCAGAGTGAAATAGAGAGGAATGAGATATGGAAAACACTAGGGAATCTGAAGGTAGTTAAAGTTCTGGGTATTGATGGCAGGGAAGGAGAAATGGTTAAGTATAGGGGAGCTGTTTTGAACCCCTTGCACTGACACTGATGCCTGGTGGGGAGTATGGTAATCTATTGAACATTATCCAATCACAATATAATACTCAAATATCAACCAGTAAAGTTTCAGCCCTTCAGATCTCCCACCAAGACAGTTTGAATTTTAGTTGCTGTTCAGTTGCAATGGCACTAAGATGTGGGACATGACATGAACTGCTGGGAGGCTATAAAGCAGTGGTATGGAGAAGAAAAACCCACGGTAGACTTTCTTAGGACACATACCATTCTACCCTCTTTAGTAGAGTGTCAAAGTCCTGTGTTTATGAGGAAAGTAGGCATGGTGGGGTGATATGTACTCAGTATATTACTATTAACCCTGTGGTGAGGCTACAAGAATTCTACTACCATAATCCCTGTGGTTTGTAAAAGGTGACGAAAGGGACAGAGCGAGGGGTCTGGGTCTGTCTCCTATAAAAAGGAGGGAGAGTAATGTCTCCATGAATCCTGGTGTACCTTGTCTTGGCTACCCCCCTTGAGGAGAATGATAGATTGGTATATAGATAGATAGACTAGCCTTGTGACGAGGGCTGCAAGAATATCACTGTATTCCCTGCAGCTCGTAAAAGGCGACCAAAAGGGACAGAGTGAGGGGTCTGGGAAGCCCCTCCTATGTATTATATGAAAAGACAGGGTGCAGAGGGGGAGAGGAGAGTAAATTAAAGTCTGCCTGATCCCTAATTCCTTATTTTAGCTACATCCTTTTAATGGGGATATAAGCCAGGTATATAGATAGATAGACAGATATTACATGATTAAAGGTTGAAAAGGAAGAATTCTTTAACAACTTCAACTAAACAAATACTTTGGTATGTTGCAGATGGCCGTCGAGGATGAGGAGCCACTCACACACCAAGACCAGAGTGGCAAAGGACGTGGTGATGCAAGGTACTCTGGAGGTCCATCCTCACATCAGCACTACACAAACGTGCTGCTAAGAAACTTGGAAAGGTGTGTTAGGGCCTACTGTACATCTTTATACATCTCTTTATATTTGCCAAACATGGATAATTTGTGAATATATTGCTGAACTTATATCAATTAATAAGGAAATAATATGAATTGGAATTAAGACATGCAGTCATTCTTACATACTTAAATAGAACTGACTGATATTAATTAGAAAATGTATAACTTGGAACCCTCATTGTTATTATTTTGAAAGGCAAGTTCCATGTTTATAATTATTATGAAGATAAGAGATTCAGTATGATCCTTGATAAACATTCACGTTTACCACAAACTCCTTGCTTTCTGTACCATTTACTCCTACACTAGTTCTTGAACCACTGCAATTTCGTCATCAATTGTACTAGCCAATCATATACTATTAATTGTTTACCAGACCTTTTCTGTCTTGGAACTCTCTCAAAAAAAAATTTCAAGTTCAACAATTGCAAAATTTTATCTACTTTAAACTGATGAACCCGTTTTAGCCTTGTAAGTGCACACAATTTTTATTGATTGTTCTTAAAAGTATTTATATTTATGTTTCAGAAATTTAGTAAAAACAAGAAAAATGACTTGGATTCTAAGGATGAACATCATGAAGGTAGCACCAATAAGTAAGTATTATAAGGTCTCATGTGTTATGTATTAATGAGATTAGTTTACTGAGTTTTCAGGTTAGTGTAACACTTATGTTTCAAGATTTTCATCTCCTTCACATTCCTCTTTCAAGTGGCTGTCCTCATGAACCTATTGTAGACATCTATCCCACCGGTGGATACAGGCAGACCTTGTTGGAAGCAGTAGATGGTATGACAGGTGCTGGTACTG
The DNA here is from genome assembly GCA_029783475.1 of Metacarcinus magister. Lineage (NCBI taxonomy): Eukaryota > Metazoa > Arthropoda > Malacostraca > Decapoda > Cancridae > Metacarcinus > Metacarcinus magister. The sequence goes on from JAPQNM010002720.1 coordinate 25,594, forward strand.
GACTGATGATACAGGATTCATAATGTGCAACCACCCATTTTAAGCACTAGCTGTTGCTGATAATCCTTAACAAAAGCAGTAATGGTCACCTGAGGTTGTTATCAGTATTCCACTAATTGCTGCTTATTATTCTCTGATCAGTTGTTGTTTTTTGTTCCTGAGGCTTCCGGGCCAAACAGCCTGAGATAGGTCATGGCCTGGACCGGGTGTTGATATGTATGATTATTTGCCTTAATGTCTCCGGCTTCAAGGAGGAAGAGAAAAATAACTGCTGAAAAGAGGGAGAGAGAGAGAGAGATTTCTTTGCATCGATATACACAAAATCAAAGCCTTTGATAATAAAAATTCAGTAGAAATGTTCCCTGGAGTGAACTTGGGTTGGGGTTTGGTGCATATTGATTGATGTAATTCACGCATAATGCCTTTCTGGAAAAACAAAACCTTTACCTATTGCTTTTCCCATTTCAAAGAGCATTTTGTACTAAGCTATTTTTCTGGATGTTAACCTAAAAAAGATATTTTGCTGTAGAGTCACAGATGCATTCTGTCATTTATAGTATACTGTTAACATTTTCATTACTAGAAAATTTATTGTGAAGTTATTAACCATAAAGCTGCGAGGGTTTACTTTACATGTCTTTCCCACATGCGGGGGAGCTTTGATATTTTGCCAAAATTGTGCAGCTCTCCGTGCCTCTATTGTGTCATACTGAACGGCAATAGATTCATACATCCTTTGTCTTCAAAATGCAAAAAACTCTAAATCTCTAGGTTGAGAGATGTATCTGTATCATGTCACGTAAATGCTTTGATATTGTACCCATTCATATATTTCAAGTAATTTAGCCCTGTGGTAGGGGCTACAGGAATTCTACCACCGTAGTCCTTGGTGTTTGTAAAAGGCAACAAAAGGGATGGAACAAAGGGTCTAGAAACCCCCTCCCCTGTATAATACAAAATACAAGGCACAGAGGCAGAGGAGTGTGTAATGTCTCCATGTACCCTGGTGTGCCTTGTCTTGGCTGCCCTGTTTTAGGGAGATAACAGCCTGGTATACAGATAGATAGATGTAATTGTGGATTTCTTGTTCGATAAAGTCATATCAAGCAAGGGTTGCCAGTAATCTCAATTTGAACTCAGTTGGAAGCACTTAAAAGACTATAAAACTGTCTCAGGATATCAAGACATTATCATCACAATAGCTACTTGATGGCAAGGAGTTTAAAGTTAGGTGTGAGCCCTAAACTCAATAGGCTGATACACCTCATCACTAACCTCCAGTTGCTCAAAAAGTAAACTCCAGAGATCTAGAATATCATTGAGCCTATGGTGATCAGAAGAGCCTATCACACACACAACTAGAAAACACTATATCTCACCTCCTCAGTAAGAATGTGGTGGACAGAGCATTCACTGGATAGAATTGAGGTGAGGCAACAACCAAGATTCATGAATTCACCTCAGCTTCACTCAATATGGTGACCTCAATAATGGAGAATCATACTGAGGTCACCGTCAGTGTTATGAAAGAACAAGGATGGAAGGTAAATACAACCTTCCAAGCTATTTAAAGCTAAGAGAAATGAAATGGCTGGTTGTGAGCAAGGATTGAACACAGAAATGGTGTTAGTGTTTGTAATCTAAGGACATCCTAAATCCTCCCACGATGGACACATTAAACAAGACATGCATGTTTGCATTTTAAAACATGATCAGATAGAAAAAAACAGAAACTGGACAAATATGTTTATAAATATAATTATACATAAGAACACAGCAGTACAATTTACATTTTTTTTTTTACTTTACTATCCTGGCTCAAAGTGTGACATCTCTAGTGTGCATGTAAGGTGTGATAATTGTATGTTCATGTATTTGAAGGTAACATATTCTAACATTAAGGTGTGGGTTTTCCTCAAGTCTCTACCTTTTATGATTTAATTATTTTTTCAATTACCAAGTTGAATTAGAGTTTGCTGGGCAGCATGTCAGTGTGTGTTTGGTTTGCCGTGACCTGCTTATATGTGCAAGTGATTGGGTGTGAAGGTGTTACTTCATGGTAGCTTCATAGTTTTCATTGTTTTGCATTAAGATGTAAGTGTAAATGGTCTAGAGTGGCACGTCATGAAGTATGTGTAGGAGGCTGGCGATGATATGTTGCAAAATTATTCAAACACCAGTATTTGAACTAAGAATTTTTTTTTTTTTTATCACTACAGGAAAAAGAAGAAAAAGAGCAAAACAGTAAAGGGAACTGAAGTACATGAGAATTTGGAGCTTAGTGTTAAAGGAAGTGGACATAGTGAGAGCAGCAAGAAGAAAGAAGAGACCATTGCAAGGGAATAAAAAGGAGCTATACTACATGATACCCAAACCTTGACTGAAGATGAGAGGGGAAAGGTAAGGATAAACTTTGTATTGCTTGACCATGAAATGCAAAAGATAAAATTGACTTCTGGGGTTGTCTTGCTAATTAGTGCATGAAATTACCACAGAGAAAAAAAATATTGGGACTAGAAACAGTCGATAAAAGTGGGGAGAGCTGCAGGTTTGAATGTGTATGCTATAAAAATTCTCTCAAGTGGCAGTGCAAGTGTAATTGATTGCTTAGTACAGTTGTTGAATGTGTGTTTTTGTGACAAATATGGTACCAGTTGACTTGGTTAGTGCATGTGCAGCTTCCTTGTTTGAAAGTGAATGTGATAGGTGTGAATGTAGAAGTTGTAGGAGAATGAGTCTGCTGAGAGTGTAACAGATAATAGGTGATAGGTAAGGTTTATGGTTGGATACTGATAAAGGTCAGAGAGGGTACAAGTGTTATTTGCGATGGGCAAGGCGGCTTTAGAAGAGTATGGAGTAAGTGTTTGTTGTGAGACAAGTGTATGAAAATTATCTGGAAAAAGGAACAAATTGGTTCTGGTTATTTATGGACTTGGTGAAAGGATACATATGAGACCAAATCCCTGTTATCCAAATTTTTGACTAATTCAAAGTAATTTCTCCCCGTGATATTTGGTTAAGCTGGATTCTACTGTACTTGAAAAAAAAATATTATAATGATAATTAGTAATAAATAATTTTCAGGTTGAAGAGGAAAGTGAAGGAGAGGAGGATGTAGAGGCAATAACCAAGGCAAGTGAAGAGGCAGCCTCCCCCACCAGGGCTTACCTCAAGGCTGTCTCTGTGCCTAAGAAGAAACCACTGAGGAAAAGAAAGAAGACCACTCTAGATGATGGTAATACATAATACTGGACTACTTGAGTTACATGTTGAATGTCAAGTGGAGTTGATATGTCACCTCCCAATGTCGGCATGTTGAAAAGTAAAGGAAACTTTTCAAAACTGTTTCTCATTTATTCACAGTTAAAAAAAATAATAAAATAATTGAGAATACAGTTCTTCCTGAGGTGTCTAATATGTTACATTACCATTTTCATCATTGTTGGAGTTTCGCATAACTGAAAATTTTACAATCAACTCAACTTTTGACTTCCTTTCATAGTCACTAGTATCCATAGATATCTTTAGCTTTAGACCTATTTAAAGTTTTTTAATTTTCGTGGTCCATTCACACCACAGATCACATATTTTGTTTCCTTGGCAAATTTTTATCCGATATTTTGTTGGAATGTCTCAGCTTCGTGATGTTCAGTATGCACCTATAAGATAGATCATTTCCTCTGTCCAAATTACCTCTTGCTACATTCAATATCCTAATTTTAAGTATTTGCTGGTGGATAAGATCAAAATACCTTCATCTTCTTTTCATATCCACATCTACAGTGTTGCCTCTCATGCCTGTCAGTCAATCTGTGTATCTAATCTAATACCTCTTCCCTCTTCCCTCTTCCTTCTTCCCTCAGTGGAATGGCCAAACCAGAGTAAGGTTATCAGAATACTTTTATTAATAGTAAGTGTTGTTTGCAGGCCAAGTGTTGGGCATCACCATACACAGTGCTGATCGCCTTGAAGGGTCGCTGCTGCTGTTCCCTCATCCTGTGGTTCAGGTTGGTTATAGGATGTAATGTATCTGTTCATTATAATTCCACCTTTGTAAAAAGTAGTGGACTGTATATGATTGATCACCTCTACTGCCATTTAATTTTTAGTGAACACTGATTTCAATAAATAAATGGAGTCATGATTTACTATGTACACTTGACCCTTGAATCAATGGACCTTGATTTAACAGAGTGGATTTAACGGATAAACGAAAGAACCATTTAAAAATTTTGCTGCTTGAAAAATGTGTCTGCTTGGTGGCAGAGTGAGCGGTACAGGCAGTGAGAAGCTTCTGCCAAATGAAGCCTGTAGAGTCAGTCACTGTTGACCTCTCGACCTAGCTTGTGCTCATTTCTTGTTGATTTTACAGTTTTGCTCAGGAAAATGACCCCCAATGTTGGGAAAAAGAAGTATATTAACCTTAACATAATATAGAAAATTGAATTAATTTGTAAATTAGCATATTCCACAGAAGGGCTAGAAACACACTGGTAGTAAAACAGATAGATGGTGTTCGTGAAATACCGATGCATTGTATAACGCAGGAGTAGTGTATTGAATCTGCGTTTCCACCAGTGTTTCCTTGGTTGATTTTTTCTTTTTTCCTATTAACTTTTCTCATTAACTTTGTCATTATGTTTTTTCAGATATTGTCTCGTGTATTTGTATCTGATGCATGGTATTTACAGTAAAGCATTGAAGCAGACAAAGTTTGATGCATGATCAGGCTGCTTTCACATGATTCAGTTTCGCACTTTGGATGTCCACAAATAGACACAGTGAAAGGTGATGAATTGCTGGCAGTGTCTGTAAACCCTGTTCATGTTATATTTATGAAAAAAGAAAAGGCAGCAGGGCAGAATTTCTTTGGCACACTCAATTAACAAAACAAAGAGACACATTGGGAGCATTTACTTTATTGTTTCAAGAAGTAAGAAGTGATGACATGAGATTAAAAAAAAAATTGTATGTGCAAGGACACTAGTTTCTGTTTGACAAGAGATATTAGATAGTTATGCCTATTTCATCTTTTGTCATAGATACTGATGTAAAGTAAGTCACTTTGTAACAATTTTCTACATCTAGTATCAACAAGATTATGAACAAGACTGAATAGCAGCTGTGCATAGGCGTGGCAGACTGTTATGTTGTGTGAAGATGGGTGTTGGACAGCTGGTGTGCATCTGGCATTATGACACCAGATTCATTGCGACCTTGGAGTGTGAAGGGCTATTTTGTGGTGCTGTGCCGCCGACAGCTATGGCGAAAAAACAATTTGTGTGAAAGCAACATCAGTCTCTGTCATGGGACATCCATATTGGGTTGTTTGAGTGGCTTTTGAGGCATATTATAGATAGTTGGAGGTGTGTTTTAGGACCTTTCTGTGTTGTTGATGCTATTTTTAACTGATGATGGTGGTGGAGTGGATGGTGTGTGTGATGGTGAGGGGAGTAAGGGAGATGGAGGAGAGAGGTGGCTTAACCTCACATTGCATCACCTATCATTGTTTTATTAACTTTCTTCACTTTTGCAAGTGCCAATTTTCCCAAATCATAACCATTGTATTACTTTAAACTGGTGATATATTATACAGATGTTGCAATGTTGTAATAACTTTGAGTTGCATTAATATGAAAATGTGAATAAATGAATCATTGAAAAGTAAAGATGAAAGTTGATGCCACCAAAAGCAATGTGATGACTTTTGAAAAGGCTAGAGAGGAGGTGGTTATATTTAAGATACCCTAAAGAGTAAGAGTACAAAGTGTGAAAGATACCATGATCATGTTAGGGAGAGTGAAAATGGAGGAAAGGAGGATTTAAGTACTTAGGAGCAACTTTGTGTAAGCATGGAGGCATGTAAGGGGACCTAACCAACTTAGCAAGTTTCATGAGGCATTTTTGAGACTATTTCCAGCATCGTATCTAAACTTCCGTCATTGTAATCTTCCTTGTGTGGTCAATTTCCTATAAAATGTGATTGCGGTGAAGTGCACTCAGTGTTTGACAATTGTAAATGATCATGTTTGCAGATACTTTTCTGTCTAGGCTTTGTATTTCTTGCAAAATGCAAAGGTGTTTGTAATTTATTGATGAAATTAGCAAGGGTTTCTTGGCAACTTATCGTGATGGCATCTTGATATCAATAAACTGTAGTGTTCTCTCAGATGCATCTTGGAAGAGGTTAAGGTGCTTTGACTTTATTTCTCTAGGATGCACACACACTTCAATCTGGCATTGCATACTTCTCTTCTTAGAATGGTATCTGTCCTCTTATTTGTCTTCATTAGCCTTCTAGATCCCTCCTTCCTCGTAGGGAAAACATTTTGCAGCTGCTTCTGCCTGTACATGCCTGTACAATTGTGTTGTTATAAGGTAGAGGTTAACATGTGGTTGGTCACTGTGAAAGAGTATGATAAGTTTTTGCATACATTATGTCAGTGGCTAAGGATGGCAAGGGATGAAGGCATTTTAGGAGGCTAGATTTACATTAACATGATGTACGTACATTAAAAGGACGTGTTTTATTGTGAAGAATCATGAGAGTATTGAAGTAAAGAGTTTTGTGTGTTTCAGGTGTACATCTGCGGGAATGGGACAACTGGCCGCGGCCACCTGGCCGCAGCCCAACTGGCCGCGGGAAACTGGCCGCAGCCCAACTAGCCGCGGGAAACAACATGATTAAAATTTCTTCATGAAGTACTTAATGGAATAAAATTATAAAAGATACATATGCAAAAATCTGCGAACAGTTATGTTGCTTGTAAAATTATCATTGGTAAAAAATAAGTATTATTGGTAAAAAAAATAATTTCATAGTGTCTTTATTGATTAAAAAACAAGATGCAACTGCAGAAATCTATGAAAAGTTATGGGCAACTCCCCTGAGATATTCAACAACATTTCGACTCTCAATTGTTTTTACAATTGCTTTAATTCTTTCATCTGCTTGTCTGTATTTCTTCAACTTAACAGGTGGCTCATGCCCTGCGATCAGCTGCTCGTAATATAGGTCTCTTCCACGTTGGACTTTTTTCAAACCATCAATAAATTTCCAAACAGTAGGATGTTGCATTCCAAGTTCATGTTGCAGTCTTCGATGAGCAGCTTCTGCGTGATTGTTTGTCCTATCTTCGTCATTTAGGGAGCGTTCATAAACGTTCCACATTATCTGTGGGAAAAGTGGAGCACATCTGCCATTACCCCTTCTGTTTCTTCTGCCAACATAGTTGTCCTCAAACCAATCAAGAAGTACTTGTAGTTCATCTGGTAGCTCATCAGCGAGATTTTCAATTGTTTCAGTCATATATTCCATTGGTACAAATGCCAGGGCACTGATCATTTTAGCTTTCAAAGCAAAATCTGCATCATTATTGTATTGTCTAGAAAGTCCAAAGGATGTCAGTCTTTTATATAAATTTTGTGTCAGATGAAAAAAAAACAACCCCTAATTTCAGCAGTTGGAAAATGTTCCTGAACACTTTTGAAATTTGCGACCTCAAAATCACAGTAGATTGCTTCAGGATGGCATTCGGGTTGAATTTCTAGAACCATACTAAATAATTTGTCATAGGTAGAACGTAATTTATTTGGAAGTAGGGCATATAGGACTGGATGAACACCTCCATGGAGTTCTACAAGAATGACAAACACTTGGGAAAAAAGGGGCGGTGCAATTTTGAATGTTCCATCAAGAAATAATTTTTTGGATTCCTTCAGTAAAGTTGTATTTCTTTGCCTTCTGAATATAACAATTCTGCATGACGCATCACCACTGTCACCAAGAAGAAAATTTTCTGATTCATAAGTTCTAAAATCACCATCAATCACCAGGTCTTCTAGGTTAGTAGGATTAGCAGGATATGCTCTGACCTCCTTTCTTTTCCTTCGCACAAGTTTGCGTAGAGCACCTTGAGTGGGCATGACTCCTTGACATGCTTGTGTCAGATTTCCTACACATTCGTTGATAACTTGATTAGTTTCTTCCACCGTTTCAGCCGCCCGAGATTTTATCTTCGTAATAGTTTCTTGCTTTTCCACTTGAGCTGCGTCGGCTGCGTGTGAATGAACATTGACAAATTTGATAATTTCTCCATCCTTTACATGAACTCTTGCTTTGCACTGCTGCCTCTTTTCACATCTCCAAAATTCTGTGACTTGATCAGCACCAACTCTATCAAAAATATAGATATATCCATCGCTTGTAGACTTTACTTTCCCTCGCTGTGATAGATTTTCTGATGCCATTCTTGAAGGGGTTTGACACGAACAAAATATAATTTTCCGTTACACTTCCCTTTATATTCGGATTATAGTCGGGTCCAACCTGAGTTAGGCGAGTCTGACCTGAGTGAGTCCAGGAGGGTGTCCGACCTGAGTGACGCAGAAGTTGATGAATTTTTAGAAATTATTCAGGATAATATTTTGTATCAACAACATTGCACGGAATCATAACATCAGTAGCATTATAAAACATTCTTGTGTTTCACTGACAAGCAACAAGTTAACTATCTAGACAGTGGGGTGATTGTATAGTGATCAAACTACATGGTGCATAGTAACGTTTAGCATAGTGAACCATTAAAATAATATAACCCAATCCAGGTAATGTCTACTAAAAACATTCCTATAGTATCAAACAAAAAACCTATAAAACCAACCTAAGTTAAAAGTTCCTCCGGTGAAGGGTGACTGGGGACTGATTAACAGTGTGACAGTCTAGAAAACGAAGCCTCGTATTTGAGACAAAGGTTCGTTTTCGAGACGCCTCACTCGTACGTATACGTATGGCGGCCAGTTTCCCGCGGCTAGTTGGGCTGCGGCCAGTTGGGCTGCGGCCAGTTGTCCTAGACCCTACATCTGCAACATGGACACAGGACAATTGTTGCAGAAATCATCACCAGAACGGAAAGTAACATCCTATTATGAGAGAAGTGAAGTGGACTACATCCTCCCCATTATGACCAGCCCCTTTGACATCAAAAAGGCAAAGTATGTAGTAGGAGGAAAACTAATACAAGTAGGAATTTATGGTGCAGGGTTATCATGTACGTAGTTAATAATGTTCTATTTATTTCAAAGAAAATGCATCAATTTAACTGTTCTGTTCTGTTCTGCTGAAAGGCGGAAGTATTGCCTTTTGAACGGCACTTCCTGATGTTTACTTTTTGCGGTCTGGGTCTTTTATAAGTTTTAAGTTTTAAAGTGTTAATTCTTTTATTTTATTGTTTCTTGTCTGCCAAAATTTATATAACATCTTTTTGTTTTCTTCTGCGGTGTGGTTGGTATATAGGATGTTGCCAATCAAAGGGTCTTCATTTTCTTGGTAGGGCTGCTGCAGTGTTGGGTTTTTTCTTCTTTCTTGACTGTATGCTGGGCAGTGCAGGAGGAAGTGTTTTAAATCTTCATTGTAGTGCCCACACATTATACATTCAGTAGCTTCATTTTTAAACCTCTTCCTATCGGCCAAGTTCATTGTATTGCTTCTACACTTAAATAGTAGTACTGAAGCTTCTCTGTTATCATACACTCTTTCTTGGCCACCCATTTCATTTCTCCATTCTTTATACCATTTCAGACTTGTTTTATCGTCCAATTCTTTCTTCCATACTTTTGTATCCCACATTCTTACTTTGTTTCTAATCTCTTCTTTTGTAACCATACTTCCTCTTATGTCAATCATTTTTCTGTCCTCCATTAAACCTTTTATCCATCTATTCTTCTTCCCCTGCACTCTCATCTCTTCCACCACTCTCTCAATTAATATATTCCCTTCTCCCCTCAAAATGTGCTGCAAGTACTTCAGCTGCCCTTCCATTATCCTTGCCTTCATTCTAGATATTCCTATCTCTCCCCTCAGTGCTGCTCCTTGTGCATATCTTGGAGCTCCCAGGATTTTACGACTCACACTGTTCTCTATCCTTTGTAACTGTTCTATCTCCTTTTGAGTAAAATCCATAACGTTACTCCCATACAGAATTGCAGGGAGTGCTAAACTCTTCCAATAAGTTTTCCCTATTAATAATTTTGAGCAGCTTCTAGCAATTACTGAATAGGTTATATTAGCCATTCGCACTGCCTTCTCTATCATTAATTCTTTATGTTGTTTGAAACAATTTTTGCTATCATTAATAGTGATACCTAAATATTTAATGTTGTTGTTAACTTTTATGCCTGCTATTTCCTGAGGTTTTTCCTTCTTATTTAAAATTATTATGCTACTCTTCTGCTTACTTATCTCTAATCCACATTCTCTACTGGTTGTCATTACTTCTTCTATTACTCTCTCAGCATCCTCTATACTCTCTGCCATTAGCATCCCATCATCCGCATAGAACAAAGATGTTATATTAAAATTTTCATCCTTGAATCCCCTGTTTACCTCCTCCAATTTTTGCATTATTTTAAAAGTAACTATCTTCAATAGTGTGGTGGAGCCTGTACAACCCTGCCTTATACCACTACTCACTGGTATTTCAAGTTCTTCTTCCTCATCTAGTTTTACTTTTGTCTTATCGCCTTCATACAGCTTTGCTATAATATCTATTACTTTGTGATTTACTTTATATTCCATTAATAATTTTATCATCACATCTCTCTTTATGCTGTCAAAAGCTTTGGCAAAATCTATTGATATTACTATAAGGGTTTTTTTTCATCTGAAATGTTTTGTCAATACAGTATCTCAAAATTAGAATATTGTTTTTGATTCTTGCTCCCGCCGTAAATCCCGCCTGTGTTTCCTTTCCCCATCCATTGTTCTCTATCTGCTCCTCTACATTCATCCTTAAGACTGCCATCATTACTTTATATCCAACATTTGTAAGGGCTATAGGTCTTAATTCATTTACTTTAGGCTTTTTGTTTTTCGGAATCAGTATTGTATTGGACTCCTTCCATCCATCTGGTATGACACCCGTTTGTATTATGTTTTGCAATGCTTCCACTAATATATTAATCAAAGTGTCACTTTCTAAGAAGGTTTTATAGAATTCTGGTTTGATTCCGTCTGGCCCAGCAGCTTTCTTTATTTTCATCTTTCTCAGACACTGTTTTACTCTTTCCTCATTGATTATTTCATCTTCAATGCTGGATGTTGTTTTACTTATTTGCAATGCCATCTCTAAATGTTCTCTTATTTCTTTACTACATAGGTCTACTCCAATAAAGTCATTCCCTTCTTCTCCACCTGTTTTAATCACTTTACATTGCTGCCCTCTTTCTATCTCTAGTTCTATTATATTTATCTCTCTCTCATATTCTTGTTTCCTTTCCCCATTCCATATTTCTTTTATATTGTTTGCATGTTTTCCATACACCCCACTCCAAAAATTCCTGATTTCTTCTGTTACCTCATCTCTTTCTAGTTTTCTCCCATCCTCTCCATATATATTATCTAGCAAGCACTCCTTTTCACTTTCTTTTTCCCCTTTTAGAACCTTTATGTATTTCCAAATGTCTTTCCCGTTACTTTTGTTTTCCTTTATTTCCTTTGCTATCTTCTCTTCATGGGTATACATCTCCTTCCTTATAAGCACTTGCACCTTTGTCTTTTGTTCTGTGTATAGCCCCCTCCACCTTTCCTCTTCTCTTCCCTTCGCATGTCTACATTTCCTATTTAATCTCTTCCTTTCTTTTATTTCAATCCTAATATCTTCTGTAAACCATACTGGTTCTTCTTCCTTATGCTTAATCCCAGTATTTTTTCTCCTGTATTTACCTTTAAGTACCTTATTTGCTATTCTCATAATACTTCCTTCTAGGTCTTTGATATTGTCTACCTTCTCCCTTACAATGCTCCTCTCCAGTTCATTTCTAAATGCAATTAGTGATTTCTTATCTGTCTTATAATAATCTCTGGTTATCCAGTCCTTACTGTTATAATTTTTCCTCTCACATGTAGCTTCCATTTGGATCTCAATTAGGTTATGATCAGATAGGTCCATTAGCTCTTGGTCTTCATCTATTATCATTCTGTTAAATTTGTTGTACATTTTATCCGATACCAAAGCATAATCTATTACACTTCTCATATTGCCTCTTGCCCATGTGTACTCTCCTTGGCATTTTTCGTCGTCATTCATCATAGTTAGTTTGTATCTTTCCATCCATTCAATGATCATTTTACCATTTTCATTTAGTTTTTGCTCTCCTTTAAACCCAACGTGTCCATTAAAGTCTCCTATTAATAATAATGATTCTTCCGTGTTGTCTTCTAGTATCTTTTCTACCTCTGCTTTCATCGTATGGTTTCTCTCTTTATCACTAACACTAAAGTACACCAGTACTATCTTAATTTCCCAGCCTCTAATTGTACCCTTAACATATAAAATATCTTTGTTTTTTGTGGCTATTTTGTCTAGGCTAATGTCTTGATTGTTGTGGTGGAGTATCATCAATCCACCACCTTTCTTATCTTTTAATTCCCGCATTCCCTCTATAATGTTTATTCTGTTTCTAAAATTCACATCTCTAATTTTCTTTTGTGTTTCAGTTAAACATATTATACTGTTATCATCTACCAATTTCTCTACTTCACAGACCTTAGCCTTTGACAAACCTTGAATATTTATCACCTTAAAATTAATAATTCTATCTATATTACTGGTGCTACTGTTCTTGTTACTCTGTCTCTTCGCTCCACCTATTCCTATTATTGATAGTATCATCAAACTTAACAACCTTACCCTTCTTTATGATCCATCACACTGCAGTTTTACAGGCTGTATAATTTGTTATTCCTTATCTATTAATGTAAACCTTAGTAGTGATTGATTTTGTTTACATTTTAAGTTAGGTGAAGAAAATTCTTATATGTTATAACTTATTTTAGTGTAGTGTATCAGGCTGTAATGTAACAATTATAATTTGAGTTTAATAATTTTAGAGATAAGTTTGCTTATTGTGCCAGGTAAAGTATATGGAAGAATCTTTATGGAGAGTGATGAAAATAATTGAAGGTAAGTTAGCGAGGATCAATGAGGTTTAGGAAGGTAAAAGGCTGTGTAGACCAGATATTTCCAATCAAAAGGATAGTAGAAGAGTACTTAGAAAAAGGTGAAAAACTGCAGGCAACCTTGATGAACTTTGAATAAGTATAAAATAGAATTGATAAGGAAGTTTTATGGAACGTCCAAAAAATTTATGGTGTCAAATTTTTTATATAGACAACGATGTGTGATGTTGCCTTGTCTATTTGATATTTTTATGGATGGGTGTGAGAGAACTGAAAACTAAAGTGAGAGATGTAGGTGCAGAAGTGAAGATGAATGGATTGGGTGGTGGTAGAATGTTTATTGTTTGTTTGCAGATGACAGTTGTGTTGCTTGCAGAGAGTGAAAAGAAACTTCAGAGTACGGTGGATGAATTTTATAGTGTATCTACGAGAAATAAGCTGAAAGAGAATGTTAGGAAAAGTAATGTGATTTTTTTTTAAAGAAGGCTCAGACCTGTGTACTACAACTAGATAAACTAGGTAAATTCAAACACACACATACACGCACACACACACACTTACAGGAGGGCAGGATTACCAGCCTTCAGCTCCTACCAGGACTGTAAGATAACAACTCATTGGCAGTACCTGTTTTCTGCTAGGTGGACAGAGACTACAGCATGAAAGAAGACAACCCCAAATTGTCTCTACCCGACCTAAGATTCAAACCTGGGACCTCTTGGTTGTGAGCCAAACACATTAACCCCTACACCACTGGGCTGCTTACATTAAACAATTGATTAATTAATTTAAAGAAATAAGATGACTTGGGTATTCAAATTTATGTTATATTTCCATCATGTTGCAGGAGCACATACTGTCGTTGGGAGGAACAGTTGGTGTTCAATGAGCCTCCTGAACACTTCACTTCCGATGAACCCCAAGTGATGGTGTTCTTTCAACTGATGGACTTTCCACCCTCACCTACCAACAACCTAGGCATTCCTGAGAGCACAGGCATTGATTGGGTTACATTTGCCTGGGCCTTCCTCAAGGTGAAAGGCTCTAATGGTCATGTCAACATTGGAGAGCAGTTAAGGTTACAGGTGTGGAGGCCAAGACGTTCCTCCAAGGTGGGCCTCAAAGATCTTCATAGCTGGTGGAAGAGTGGCAGCAGAACCAAGTACCCATCCACGTTGCATGTCACCTTGCACGAAATGGTGATCCCCCTCAACCCTCTAGTGGCTAGCGGTTGGGCATACCAGCTCAGGGTCCCGCGTTCGAGCCTCGGCACGGGCTGGCCACTTTTCTTCGTTACTACCGCCGAGTGGCCTAAGAACACCCACATGCTGCCATAACACCATCCTCGCTGGGACTGCAACGTTATATGCGCGAGGAGCTTCCGCTGGCAGCATGAGCCTATCAATAAGAAGAAACAAGGCGTCACTTAAAAAATCTAACCCGCGCTACTAACGGGCGGAGGCCAACCACCTAAGGTCTCCCTGAAGCCTACCGGCGCCATGGGTAAAAGATTTAAAAAAAAATAAATAAAAAAAACCAAAAAAAACAAACAAACAAACAAACAAACAAACCCTCAGGTCAGCTGGGGCCTTGGCCTCATCATGTACAGTTAGAAGAATGTGCACATGTATTATGCAGTGATTCTCTTTTTGTTACAATCGGTGCTTATGGTGTATGGTGTATTTTAACCAATGATCTTTACCAAGCTTGAATATATGTCTTCATGCTCTCTGTAAACTCTAAATACGAAAAGACAAGATGCCGAAGGGGAAGGGAGAGTAATGTCTCACGAACCCTGAAAATTGGGTCTCTGTAGGGAGGTGACCGGAAGAATGTTTGTGGAGCATAACTGATGTGTTAGCATTGAGTGAAACAAAACTGAAAGGGAAGGGTGAATGTGAGTTTGGATGTGTGAGTAGAAGGATGTCAGGTGTGAACAGAGGTGGAAGGGAAGAAGTGGTCATTATAGTGAGTCAGGAAGTGAGACAGTGTGTGGTGGAATGGAAGGAAGTGTCGTCAAGGCTGGTGTGGGTGAAAGTAAAGTTTGGTAGAGAGTTGTGAGTGTTTGTTTGTATACATGGTCCTGGTAGTAAGAGGGATGGAACATAAAGGGTTTTTGGAATAATTTTGTTGTCTGTTTGCAGAGTTTGGGAGCGAAGGTGAGTATTGGTGTGGGGGTGTGTGATGAGTATTGGGTGGGGTGTGCAGAATAACTGTACTGTATGAGAAGAGTTGGAATTTGGGTGAGAAAAGGTAGTGAATGTTGGTGAGAAAAATATAAGAATTGCTATAGTAGAAAAGAGTTGTGGATTTGAAGTATGGCCTCAGTGGAAAGATGAATTGTATGAGAGATACAAGGAAAAGAAAAATCGAGCTAAAAGGGCAGTGCGTGATGTAAAAGTGAGTGCAGGTGAAAGGTGGGGTAGGAAGGTGACTGAAAATTTCCAGAATAGGATGTTCTGGAAGGAAGAACAGAGAATAAGGAAGAAAATATTTGGAAATGAAGAATGGGTGAAGCCAGAGGATGGTACAATGTTGACCGAAAAATAAGCAGTTCAGAAGAGATGGGCTGAGTATTTTAAAAGAAAAACTGTAATTGTAGAGGAGGATAGAGGCTGAGATTGTTGCAGTTGGAAGGGAATATGGAGTTAATGTGTTAGGAAGGTTGAAAGGGGCAGTAAAGGAGATGAAAGCAAGGAAAACTGCAGGTTTGGATGGATGTGCTGTAAAATTTTTGAAAAGAGGTGGTGTAAGTGTGATTAAGTGGTTAATAAGATAGTTATTTATATGTGTGTTTTGTGACCAGTTTAGTACCAATTAACTAGGCGAGTGCATGTGTTTTTCCCTTCCTGCAAAGGAGAACTGATGTTACAAGAGAATTGTCTGATGGAGCAGAGCAGAGAGTGTTGTGGTGACTTAGACATATTGAAAGAATAGAGAAGGACTGGTTGGTGAAGGAAGATAATGGGATGTGATGTGAGAGGTGTGAGGTTAAGAGGAAGGCCACGAATGGGATGAATGAATGGTGTGAAAAGTGTTGAATGAAGGAGGAATGTCTGAATGGCTGATCCTTCTTTGTACTGCCTTCTAGCTTATCAATATCCATTCTATAGTACGGAGACCAGAACTGCACAGCAAAATCTAAATGAGGCCTAACTAACGCTAAGTAAAATCTTAGTATTACATCTGCTGATCTATTACTTACACTCCTGGTGATAAAACCCAGTACCTTGTTACCTTCCCTCTTCTAAAACCAGACTGCTCAATGCAAGTCACTCTCCATCTGTACTCTCTCTACTCTCTTAATTAACACCCTCCTATACACTTTACCCATACAACACTTAATAAACCTAAACCATTAAAACTAACACAGTCATACCTATCACCCTCATCACACACTCACTTATATATATATATATATATATATATATATATATATATATATATATATATATATATATATATATATATAATACAATATAAAAATCAACACTCTTACCTTGCCTGAGTGGTATTTCTCTCTTGTCCAAGCCTGTGTAGTCATACAGAACTGTTGCTAATTGGCCCTGGCCAAGGAAACCCTCACTTCTTTTCCTGCAAATATTGGTGGGTTTATTTCTAAATGTTTAAAACAGTAGAGAGAGAGAGAGAGAGAGAGAGGAGAGAGAGAGAGGAGAGAGAGAGAAAAAAAAATTATATATTACATAGAAACCTAGACCACACAGACCCTAGGGTTCAAACTAGGTGGTCTGTCCTTAACCTAGAGTAAAATATATCTAGAAGAGGATGCTGGATAGAATTTTATTAAAAAAATAAAATAACCTTGCAGTCTTAAGTAAACGCAATGAAACTGCCAACAGGATGCCAGATCCCATTGCCTTATTGGAGACCTTGTTGGAAAAGATAGTGGTCGTTTGTTTTTAAACTAATATATTGTGTTACAGGAACAGGGAAGGTGGGAGTTTATTCATAGTGACATCATTAATAAAGAAAAATGTAGTGCAGTCTAGCTGGATCTGACAATATCTTAGCTTTATTCAGTTACTCCTCGTTCGTGATGAGTCATCAATTTGAACCAGGGTATTGACGTCAACATTTGTATTTTGAAACATTAAGTTTTCCTCAGACACGACATTTCTCGAGCAAGAACAAGTTAAGTCATGGCAACCTCTCTTCGTAAGGGTTGTTATGTAAGGACGGGATCATCTTAGCTGCCCTATGTTGAACAGCTTTTGATATTATTGTCCTTTGTGAGGTGAGTTGACCAAAATTGCATCACAGTTTCCAAGTGGAGTCTGACTAAGCTGATATACATAATATCTTCTTTATTTTTGAAGGCCTTCTGCTTAAATTTTACTATTTTCTTCCAGCCTACAAGTTCTTTATCATTCTTTCCTCCCACAATCTCTTCACATGTTCAAAACACTATCACCCTTCCATCCGTCCTTCCCAGCAGATGGAATTTGTTTTTGCAAGTCTCTAACTTTATCATTCTTCACTGTCAAACCACTTCATATCAGTAAGCATAATCAATGACTTCATTTACAGTACATCTAATCTCATTCTTAACCTTAACTTTAATGTTGATCCCTCACAGCCATGTAATAAAGTTAGCAAAACAATTCCCCAAACCTTCAATATTTTGACCTTCAGACATATATAATATTCACTCCAAATGCCCTTCCAGCTTCTAAAACCTTAACACCTCTCACCTAGTGGCTCAACTTTGCCTCTATTGGCCTTGTTGCAGCACTATCCATGCACAAATAACATAACTACTTATCATAGTGTTTATTATTCAGGACTACTTCAACATAACTTCATCTAAGCTACATCTTATCACTTCTCTTTCTATCACTTTCAACTTCTTTCTCTCACACATCTTAAAAAGTTGTAAACAAATGGATATAAAGCAATAAAGCAGTAAGAAGGGAACATAAAATAAACTGTACCTGCGGCTGTTTGTAGTAATGTTGAGTGGATCTTCAGTGGCCATCTTCAGCACAGAATCCAACTTTTTTAAGAATAGCATCTTCTCGAGCCATCATGAGGTGTTGACCAATTTTTGAATCATGAACTTTCATTGTAAAGAGTGAATTTTCCTTCTCTTCAGATGAAAAGCAAAAGGTTGAATTACAATTGTCCATAGACAGCATGTTGTGTTCTTGAGAAATTTTATGAATTTTCTCCACTGTGACTGACGTTCTGCTTGTAACTGTCTTATAAGTGTCCAGTCCTTACAGCACAGACTGCTGTGGACTTGATATTCTCAAGGAACTATAGAGGTTCCTTGATGAAGATGCCTCAACTGAGATGGAAACATTTGCATTGTTTGGTGCATTTGTTGTATGAGCTAAAATCAAGACTGGAGATTCACTTGAATAAGAGCAGACTGCCAGCATGTGGTCATGTGGGTGAAAATCCACACAGGAAACAGTTCCATGTAAAGGCAGATCCATTACTGATGTAATCATCTCTCCTGTGTCTGAATTCCACACAAAAAGTCCTCCATCTTCACTCCCTGAAACCACCCATGATCCACAAGGGCTGATGCAGCTGCGCAGCTGTTCCCGCACATTGAGTGCACCACGAAGGTTGTGTGTCACTGTCCAGTGCTGGTGATTGACAAGCCTCAGTTGACTGTCCCTTGTATGGACTAACAGACGGAAGCCACCAGGATGAGCTGTAATGGAATTAATGGTATTTCCAACAATATCTGGGACTTTGGCCTCATGTTTGAGGCTAAGGATCTTAGTTTTCTTTTTACTTTTACCTTTTGGGCGAAATTTTGACATTCCACACAAAAATCATCCCTTGTTTATCTCCTGAGTAAAGCACATCCCCTTCGGTGTTAAAGCACAATGCATTTACAAAGGAGAGGTGATTAGTAATCTCTTGTAGGATGGAATAAGTTTCTTTCTTGCTACAGGTCCAGACCCTTAGTACATGGTCATAACAGCCACTCATCACAACATGGGTTGCACCAGGAACAAATCGAGCAATATAAACATAAGAAGGGTGTGCCAGCACCTCACTCGGGTTATGTATTTCACCACTTCCCACTTTCCAAATTCTTGCTGTTGAATCAGCTGAGGCAGTGAGGATGTGGGTTTCATCTGTGCTCCAACATATATCATAAATAAGCCCAAGATGACCACATAATGCTTGCTCCAGGTGGCCACCCAATACATCATATATAAACACTTCCTTGTGATTTCCACATGCAATTTTGAGGCCATCATGTGAGAACTTCACAACCAGGCATCCCTTTTCAAAGTGAGGAAAGCAGTACTTCACAAAGTTACTGATCCTGCACGACTGGTTGGGTTTCCTGCCCCACCTCACCACTGGCTTGTGTGCTGCGGGTGCAAGGCTGACACTTGACCTTGCACGGGAGGAGAGTTCCAGAGACTGTGCCAGGTCACCTGTGACTCCCTCTGCTTGGGTGGCTACCATGGATCTGAAAACAAAATTAAGTCAATATTAAGGAAGCATGGATAACAAAATATTAAAACTTACCAACGTTTATACTTTCACTTTCCATGACTATTTTTACCTGAATAATAGAGAAGTTGTTAAATAACTTAAATACAAGGTAACACTACATTTATTGATTATATGTTCCTGTTTAGCTATATCAAACTATCTATGGCATACAAGGTACATTACAGCACTATCCTTCTAAAATGACCACAATTCCCTCAGCTTCCATTCTCTTCATGTCATGAAAGTAATGGCTCTGACCCAGACCTTTCTCTGCTTGCTGAATCTATATATCAATCTATCTATAGTTTCTGATGCCTTGTTACCTCCGGAAACGTCCACTAAGAGGATGGCCACGATAGAAGAGAGCCACCTCTCCTTATCCAAACACTCCCTCCTTGCCTGTTGAACAGGTAGTCAGCACCTCTTTCATGCATGTACTTCTTTACCCAATCCTTCCATCCTACAAATGACCTTCCTCTCCTCCTTGGACCCTCAAATTCAATCACTTTCTTTACAAACTCTTAACTCTTCTTTTTCTCAATATGACTAAATCTCTTCACCTATTCCACTACACCACACTGCACTCCCTTTGCACACATCTTTCATTGCTCTCACCCTCCCATATTGTCACGCCACATCCTCCTCTCAGGTAACTCATTTCCACACCACATACTCTTGACTGGTGTGCCCTATTCCATGTCCAAGTCCATCTTCAATGTTGACAGGTGTACAGTGTTCCTTAACCCTCCCTTTACCTCCATGGATAGATCCTTTCCTCTCATAATCCTTGCAGGTGATCCTATGACACACCTGCCTTTCACAGCCCTCACTCTTATATTTCTTTCCATTTTTCCATGTGTGCAAAGGACTGTTCCCTAATACTTAATGTCTTTCACTTTCTCCATTTTCTCTCCTCCTACAACTACTTCACACCTTCCCACTGCTGGTACACTCACCCTACAATGGTGGTGAAAGTTAAACACATTCACCCTACAGGAGATTCACCTTTAGTGTTTAGTAAGTACTCTCGCCTCACAACTGAGAGGTTAAAATTAAAAAAAAAAATATAGTACAGTAGTATTTAAGGTTAGGTTGCAATATGATATACATAATGCATACCCGTCTCCCTCCCCGCACGTGATTTGATCCAAGGGATCACACCAGATGCACATACACCTCCTCTAAGGGTTGCAGATGTATACCTGAAACACACAAAACTCTTTACTTCAATACTCTCATGATTCTTCACAATAAAACACGTCCTTTTAATGTACGTACATCATGTTAATGTAAATCTAGCCTCCTAAAATGCCTTCATCCCTTGCCATCCTTAGCCACTGACATAATGTATGCAAAAACTTATCATACTCTTTCACAGTGACCAACCACATGTTAACCTCTACCTTATAACAACACAATTGTACAGGCATGTACAGGCAGAAGCAGCTGCAAAATGTTTTCCCTACGAGGAAGGAGGGATCTAGAAGGCTAATGAAGACAAATAAGAGGACAGATACCATTCTAAGAAGAGAAGTATGCAATGCCAGATTGAAGTGTGTGTGCATCCTAGAGAAATAAAGTCAAAGCACCTTAACCTCTTCCAAGATGCATCTGAGAGAACACTACAGTTTATTGATATCAAGATGCCATCACGATAAGTTGCCAAGAAACCCTTGCTAATTTCATCAATAAATTACAAACACCTTTGCATTTTGCAAGAAATACAAAGCCTAGACAGAAAAGTATCTGCAAACATGATCATTTACAATTGTCAAACACTGAGTGCACTTCACCGCAATCACATTATATAGGAAATTGACCACACAAGGAAGATTACAATGACGGAAGTTTAGATACGATGCTGGAAATAGTCTCAAAAATGCCTCATGAAACTTGCTAAGTTGGTTAGGTCCCCTTACATGCCTCCATGCTTACACAAAGTTGCTCCTAAGTACTTAAATCCTCCTTTCCTCCATTTTCACTCTCCCTAACATGATCATGGTATCTTTCACACTTTGTACTCTTACTCTTTAGGGTATCTTAAATATAACCACCTCCTCTCTAGCCTTTTCAAAAGTCATCACATTGCTTTTGGTGGCATCAACTTTCATCTTTACTTTTCAATGATTCATTTATTCACATTTTCATATTAATGCAACTCAAAGTTATTACAACATTGCAACATCTGTATAATATATCACCAGTTTAAAGTAATACAATGGTTATGATTTGGGAAAATTGGCACTTGCAAAAGTGAAGAAAGTTAATAAAACAATGATAGGTGATGCAATGTGAGGTTAAGCCACCTCTCTCCTCCATCTCCCTTACTCCCCTCACCATCACACACACCATCCACTCCACCACCATCATCAGTTAAAAATAGCATCAACAACACAGAAAGCTCCTAAAACACACCTCCAACTATCTATAATATGCCTCAAAAGCCACTCAAACAACCCAATATAGATGTCCCATGACAGAGACTGATGTTGCTTTCACACAAATTGTTTTTTCGCCATAGCTGTCGGCGGCACAGCACCACAAAATAGCCCTTCACACTCCAAGGTCGCAATGAATCTGGTGTCATAATGCCAGATGCACACCAGCTGTCCAACACCCATCTTCACACAACACAACAGTCTGCCACGCCTATGCACAGCTGCTATTCAGTCTTGTTCATAATCTTGTTGATACTAGATGTAGAAAATTGTTACAAAGTGACTTACTTTACATCAGTATCTATGACAAAAGATGAAATAGACATAACTATCTAATATCTCTTGTCAAACAGAAACTAGTGTCCTTGCACATACAATTTTTTTTTAATCTCATGTCATCACTTCTTACTTCTTGAAACAATAAAGTAAATGCTCCCAATGTGTCTCTTTGTTTTGTTAATTGAGTGTGCCAAAGAAATTCTGCCCTGCTGCCTTTTCTTTTTTCATAAATATAACATGAACAGGGTTTACAGACACTGCCAGCAATTCATCACCTTTCACTGTGTCTATTTGTGGATATCCAAAGTGCGAAACTGAATCATGTGAAAGCAGCCTGATCATGCATCAAACTTTGTCTGCTTCAATGCTTTACTCTAGATACCATGCATCAGATACAAATACACGAGACAATATCTGAAAAAACATAATGACAAAGTTAATGAGAAAAGTTAATAGGAAAAAAGAAAAAATCAACCAAGGAAACACTGGTGGAAACGCAGATTCAATACACTACTCCTGCGTTATACAATGCATCGGTATTCACGAACACCATCTATCTGTTTTACTACCAGTGTGTTTCTGGCCCTTCTGTGGAATATGCTAATTTACAAATTAATTCAATTTTCTGTATTATGTTAAGGTTAATATACTTCTTTTTCCCAACATTGGGGGTCATTTTCCTGAGCAAAACTGTAAAATCAACAAGAAATGAGCACAAGCTAGGTCGAGAGGTCAACAGTGACTGACTCTACAGGCTTCATTTGGCAGAAGCTTCTCACTGCCTGTACCGCTCACTCTGCCACCAAGCAGACACATTTTTCAAGCAGCAAAATTTTTAAATGGTTCTTTCCGTTTATCCGTTAAATCCACTCTGTTAAATCAAGGTCCATTGATTCAAGGGTCAAGTGTACATAGTAAATCATGACTCCATCTATTTATTGAAATCAGTGTTCACTAAAAATTAAATGGCAGTAGAGGTGATCAATCATATACAGTCCACTACTTTTTACAAAGGTGGAATTATAATGAACAGATACATTACATCCTATAACCAACCTGAACCACAGGATGAGGGAACAGCAGCAGCGACCCTTCAAGGCGATCAGCACTATGTATGGTGATGCCCAACACTTGGCCTGCAAACAACACTTACGTTGCCAATACACATACACACACATGAGTACAAGTATCTAGGGATATGGATGAGCCCAAATGTAAGTGAGAAGGGTAAGAATGAAAAGATTAGTATGGTGAATCAGTGGGTTGGCAGACTAGAGAGTGCAGCAAGAATGAGAGCGAGTAAATATGACGTGTTGCGAGAGATATGGAAGAGTGTGGCTGTTCCGAGTGTAATGTATGGTATGGAAGTGATTGCATGGAGTGAAAAGGAGATAGACAAGTTGGAAGTAGGGCAGAATAGAGTAGTAAGAATGGCACTGAATGCACCAAGATATGCAGCTGTAGAAGCTTTGAGAGGTGACATGGGATGGAGTACGTTCAGGGAGAGACAGATAAAGGCAACTTTGAGATATAAAGTTAGGCTGGAACGAATGGAGAATACAAGAATTGCACGGAAGGTGTATTTGTGGAATGTAAGGAGGAGTAAATGGGAGAAGAAATGTCTGAACATGGTAGACAGGTGTGGCATGCTCGTTAGGTGGGTGCATAAATTTTGTGAAGGGAGAGAATGGTTGTATGAATGGAAGGTGATGAACAGAAGTAGAGAAGGGTTAGAGTGGGATGTGAAAAGGTGGAAAAGCGAGATAGACAAAACAGTGAAAGGTGTGGGACTAAGTAAGTGGAAGACTGAGATGGAACGAAAGAAGACTTTGGAATGGTACAGAGAGAAAGGCTCCAATGTATGTAAGGTGGTATGATGGAAGCCTGGGTGTTGATCTTCTCTTCCGAGCCAGGGCACAGTGTATGGATGTGAATGCAAGGAACTACAGATGGTCAGAGTCCCGCAGCAAAGTGTGCTAGATGTGTGACATGGGAGAGGATGAGACGGTAGAGCATGTAGTACTAGAATGCGAGAAGTATGATCGTGACAGAATGGAAATGATGCGTGTAATTCTGACAGAAATGGGACGTGAAATGAATGAGGTGACTGAAAGAACTGGAAGGGAATGGATGGCGTTGTTGCTATAAGGACTGTGTTGTTGCTATATAGGACTGTGTGAGGAGACGAGTGAACGGATGATTGACGCGGTGAAAGAGTTCCTGGAGAAAATGTGGTATGCGAGATTGAGAGATTAGGGCATGTACTTAGAGTATGCATCTTTGATTTATTTAGTTTCTTTTTTTCTGTGTACTTTCCTTTTTTTCCCCTTATTCCCCTCACAGGAGCTGCCGATAAAAAGGCCTGACTTGGAGGAAATTTCAAGTCACCTTGACATCAACATCAAGATCAAGATCGTACACTCTCTCTTCTCTTCCGAGCTAGGGCACAGTGTATGAATGTGAATGCAAGGAACTACAGATGGTCAGAGTCCCGCAGCAAAGTGTGCCAGATGTGTGATATGGGAGAGGATGAGACGGTAGAGCATGTAGTACTAGAATGCGAGAAGTATGACCGTGACAGAATGGAAATGATGCGTGTGATTCTGGCAGAAATGGGACGTGAAATGAATGAGGTGACTGAAAGAACTGGAAGGGAATGGATGGCGTTGTTGCTAGGACTGTGTGAGGAGACGAGTGAACGGATGATTGACGCGGTGAAAGAGTTCCTGGAGAAAATGTGGTATGCGAGATTGAGAGATTAGGGCATGTAATTAGAGTATGCATCTTTGATTTATTTAGTTTCTTTTTTTCTGTGTATTTTCCTTTTTTTCCCCCCCTTATTCCCCTCACAGGAGCTGCCGATATAAAGGCCCGACTTGGAGGAAATTTCAAGTCACCTGTGACATCAAGGTCAAGATCAAGATTCTCTCTCTCTCTCTCTCTCTCTCTCTCTCTCTCTCTCTCACACACAAGCAAGACACGTTCCTTAATACTGGCAGGTAATGATGGTGTGTTTAATTAGTGTTGTACAGGTGTGTTGTCACTTGTTTAGAACACATGGTGTTGCTTGAGCCATATGGGTATTATTTTACATCTTCATCAGAATGCTCTAGAGAACTCAGGGTTGTATTTTTGCATTACCTGATGCATTTCGAGAAAGTTTTCTTCCCTACATTTCCGTTGCAAATTCTTAGCTTGTGAGATATTCAATGTTTTCTGTGAGACCGTCTCGGTTAATATTTGGTTCGTTAATCAGACGATATCTCGTTACCCTTACATAATTTAACCTCAGATACTTGTTCAGATCACCTCAAACAGTTATGCCGCCGAATTACAGAAAAAAACGAATATTAAGTATTCTGTAAAAATTTAGAAAAAGTAGAAATCGTAGCAGGAATAACACAGCCATCAAGGCTCGCCATTTGTATGGTACTACGAATATTTACCTTAATCACTATATATAATGGAAGAAAAGTGATAAATATTCGTTTCCTTAACCACTCTATTTTGGACAAAGCTATTATTTTCAGATGTGTTTTGATTTAATCTAATGTTTGTTTGTTATGCCATGCAGCCTTTTTTTTCAATAAATAGGTGAAAATTGCTACAAAAAAAAGTCAGATTAATTAAAAACCATCAAAATCAATCAGCAAAAATTGCTTTAAGTAAGCCTAACCTAACCAAACCTAACTAAACCTAAACCTAAACCTAACCAAACCTAACTAAACCTAACCTAACCAAACCTAACTAAACCTTATTAAACCTAACTAAACTTAACTAAATCTAACCTAACCAAAAATTGAGCCAAACTTACCTTATGCAGAATTTGGGTGGGGATAGAGTTCACCAGCACTCATAAGGAAGTGATGAACCCTTTCATCCTTAGTGTGCTCTCTGTTGAATAAGTATCTTGCCAAGTACAGGGTGGTCCGAAAGTCTTGTCACCCCCTACATATTGTTTTAACTTTCATTATTTGTAAGTTATTATACTATGTAAAAGTTATAGATACCTAAATTTGCAATACTTTTTGTTAAGTAAACTTTCCTGTATGAATAATGGTTTTAAAGTTATTGAAGGAAAACAAACTAACGTTGTACCAATTTTCATGAGATTCCCGAGGTGTCGAAATTTTCATGAAATTTTTGACATAAATCATATATTTTGAAATAACTCAAAATGTATGAGGTTTACGTAAAAAAACATAGGGTAAGGGGTGACAAGACATTTGGATCACCCTGTACATTGGCACCTTATTGCCAGAGCGCAGCACCCGTTTTGTTACATTTAGCTAGGTTTGGTTGAGTTTAGTAAGTTTTTATGTTATGTTATGTTAATTTAGAAGCTATCAAATGTTTTCTATGACTAAAAGTAGGGTGTTGGGCGAGGTGTAGACATCATTTTCTTTCGATGTCAAAATTTACCAAAACAAAAAAGCTTTAATTGTTAGCATAACCTTCCCAGAGCTGCAGTTAAATAAGCCTAACCAAAACTAACCCAACCAAGCCTAACTAAACGTAACAAAACCTAATGTAACCTAAAAAAAAATCTTAGTTTTTTTTCTGTAATTCAGCGGCATAGCTGTTTGGTGTGATCTGAACAAGTATCTGAGGTTGAATTTGCAGTGCATTATAAGGGTAAGGAGATATCGAGTGGGTTGTCTTACAAAGCTTTAGTTATTAATCCTGGTTTATGTAATGTTTTACGTAATATACTGAACGTATATTTATCTTATCATATATATATATATATATATATATATATATATATATATTATATATATATATATATATATTATCAGATTCCACTCTGGCAACTTGAGTTTCTTGTATTATTGTTTACTGAATGATTTCACATTTCACATAACCACATAGTACAATATCAATAACAAAAACGTAACCTCAATATAGAGAAGTAAAGTTCTACATACAATTATAATACCATGTGATAATTTGCAGAGAAATTCACAAAACGTAGCTACGCCATTTTTTAACTTGAGAGTTCAATGTTATTTTTCGTGATTACTTTTATTCTACAGTGTTTTGTTGTTATATTGCAATATAAGTCAATGCACAACTTCATTATTCTGGACTCACAAATGTTTACATATCATTATTTTAGACATTTTTTTCAACCTAAAGGTTAGCTTAAGTTTCACTTTCATGGAATTGAGGGTAAATTTTTACATCTTCACCAGAATGGCATGTGGCTACGAAAGAAAATGGCGTCTGCACCTTGTCCAACACCTGATTTTTAGTCATAAGAAACATTTGTTATCTTCTAAATTAACCTAACCTAACCTAAATTAACCAAATCTTAACCTATATTGACAAATAACAGAACCATTTTCAAACCAAACTAAACTTTACTTTTCGAAGAGAAGGTCTCATAGAAAACATTGAATATCTCACAAACTATAAATTTGCGACGAAAATGTAACCAGGAAAACCTTTTGAGAATGCGTCATGTAATGTATAAATATAACCCTGAATTTTCTAGAGCATTCAGGTAAAGATGTAAAATAATACCTAATTGAGTTTCCCTTCAGGTCCAGCTCGGGAAAGTGAGCTTTGTCTTCATGCTGTACGAGGCTATACACTCTAACCTTGAAACCTTCACACACACACACACACACACACACACACACACACACACACACTCTCTCTCTCTCTCTCTCTCTCTCTCTCTCTCTCTCTCTCTCTCTCTCTCTCTCTCTCTCTCTCTCTCCCTCTCTCCTCTCTCTCTCTCTCTCTCTCTCTCTCTCTCTCTCTCTCTCTCTCTCTCTCTCTCTCTCTCTCTCTCTCTCTCTCTCTCTCTCTCTTTGAACTTTTGCAAATAAGTTGATAAGGTTAGGTTAGGTTTGGAAATAGGAATGTAATTAAAGTTAGCTGTGTTTTTAAAGGTTAGGTTTGGTTAGGAAAGGTTAGATTTAGTTTTAGAAAGAATAAAAGACATGAACATTGACCAAACTCCACTTGAACTTTGGTGATGATTAGGGTTCAATGAGACCAACGAAGGTTCCTCACTCTACTATCCCACGCACACAACAAACAACAAACAATAGGGTTCAATGAGACAAATGAAGGTTCCTCACTCTACTATCCCGCGCACACAACAAACAACAAACAATAGGGTTCAATGAGACCAATGAAGGTTCCTTACTCTACTATCCCACGCACACAACAAACAATAGGGTTCAATGAGACCAATGAAGGTTCCTCACTCTACTATCCCACACACACAAGCAACAAGCAATCTTGGTGTAGCCTCACTCTTCTCCAACTAACATGCTATTATCTTTAAGTCAACACTAACTATACACTTGTGATTTGTGTAATGGATTGTGTTTAAAAGTAACACTAAATTCTCCTATGTCTCCTTAATGATCCAACAGGAATTGAAGTATATTTATTACCATTATGTCAAAAGAACTGCTTTAAGACTTCTCTTTGACAAGTCAATGAAGAATCACCATTCTTGACGACTGTAACTTGTGTCAAACTTCTCTATTAGTCCTTTAAGATCTGTGCAATAAACCAAATTTTCCTGACCTAAATAAAGAACAAACTTATTCTCGGTTACAATACCAAGATGTTCCAGGAACTTAAAGATTCTTATAATTAATTGTAGAACCTAAACACTTTGGTGACACCTTTGCAAGTCCTTAATGGTCCCTCAGTAGATCATGTAATTCATGCTGATGGAATACGTGAGGTTCTTCACTCTTACCCTCATAGCTGTAGTTAGGTTAGGTTAGATTAGATTTTTTCCTCTTTTTTATTTTTTATTTTTCCTCCACTTTCCTCCCTTCCTCTATGTCTCCTTTATCACCCTTTTACTAGCGCCTTAATCTCTCTATTCCAAGAGTTGTGTGTTCAGTTCTCCTTCTCATTCTTATCTCCTCTTCCACACTCCATTGTAGTATTTTGTTATATGTTCTATTTCCTTTTATAGTCTCCTTTTCTCTCCTGTGTCCACCTCGCATTTCCCTTCCTCTGAACCCTTAGAGGTCTACACACAACCATTTCTGCTGCTGCTGTAATCACTGCATCTTTGAACACCATAAATACCTCACTAACACTGACTCACTCTTCAATTGTAACCTAGCCTAACCTAACGTAACGTAACCTAACCTAACCTAACCTACCCTACCCTAACCCAACCCAACCCAACCCAACCCAACCCAACCCAACCCAACCTAACACTTACTTCCTTCTTTAATTGCCATCCTAGCTTGTCAGTGTCTTGCTTACCTTCCTTTCATACTCCTCTTTAACCTCTTTCCTATCCATCCTTTTCATAGTTTGACATATTTTTCTACTTGTACACCTTTCTCACTGTGTGAATCAACAACCATACTGTTGTCCATTACTCCTAAATCATTATCACTACCTGTACTTGCATCTGAATCCCTATCAAAAAGAGCTGTCCCTTCAGGCTCTGCACTTTTTGTTACACTAGCCTGCTTTTTCTTGATACTTTTACCTTTCTTGACACAGTCTCTTTTTTTTTACATTTTCTGTTTTCTCTTTCTTTATGAATGCAGATGCAAGTACAGAAAATGATAATGATTTAGGAGAAATGGATAACAGTATGGTTGTTGATTCACACAGTGAGAAAGGTGTACAAGTAGAAAACTATGATACAGAGTTTGAGCAAGACACTTATGTGAACTTTGTTCCTGGGAAGTTTGGGAAGATTTACCCTGAGGAAGGGAAATACTATGTAGTAACCTATGATAGGGCATACATTGGAAGAGTTCTAAAAGTTGGGAAAACCAGTGTAACAATTAAATTGTTAGAAAGAAGGATGAACAATGAGTAGGACTGGCTCAAACGTGAGGCTATTGATGAGGTTAATGTGATACACTTGATCAGTGGACCAGTGGTATTGTCAGGAACAAATACTTTTACAATTAGGGGGATTGATAAAGCTTTTGTTGACTTTATAATGCATGTA
>JAPQNM010002721.1:0-10616 GCA_029783475.1 Metacarcinus magister
TGCACGCTATACGCTGATGACTTTTCCCTCTCCTACGCTTCCTCTCGTCTCGATGTGGCCGAGCGACACATCCAGTTGGCTCTTGGCCGGGTCACCCGTTGGGCCGATAGTCATGGTTTTAACTTTTCCCCCACAAAGACGGTTGCTATGCTTTTCTCTCGAAGCAGAGGTGATTTTAGGGATCCAGACCTATACCTCTATGGCAGGAGACTGCCAGTAGTGGAAACGACTCGATTCTTGGGCTTAATATTTGACAGACGCCTTACATGGTTGCCACACCTGCGGGACCTGAAAGCGGCTTGCCAGCGACGGATGTCCCCTCTCCGTTTTCTTTCCCATGTGTCTTGGGGAGCTGACCGCACCATTCTCCTCCGTTTATATCACTGTTTCGTTCTGTCGAAGTTAGATTACGGTTCCCAAGTCTACGCTTCAGCCACATCCCCTCGCCTTCGTACTCTCGACTCTGTACATCACGGTGGAATCCTAGGGGAGACTAAACACCCCCCCGAACACATACAAACAAAAAAAATTTAATGACACCACCTGATAGGCGTGATCAAATTATATCAGTATTTCTTCTCTCAAACTAATCGTTAACATTGGGTTCCTTATAATAACTCGAGAACTATGATGATGATGATGATGATGATGATGATGATGATGATGATGATGATGATGATGATGATGAGGTTTACGGCCGGCAAAACACTACTACTACTACTACTACTACTACTATTATTACTATTACTATTACTACTACTACTACTACTAATAATAATATAATAATAATAATAATAATAATAATAATAATAATAATACGAATATTTACGGCAAGTATATTTAAACAGACTACTACTACTACTACTACTACTATCCTTTCAGGTTACAGAAAATTAAGCCAGTCTCTAAATAACCATGGGAAAAAGAAACAAAATCGTCAAATATTGGGGCTAATAGAAAAACGGATGAACAAACCAGCAGCTGAAAGGCCCTTTCAATTGGTATGGAAAAAGTATTGACGTTACTTTTTCCCTGATTTTTTTTTCTTCTGGAGGTGGGGGTGGAAAGGAACTATCTCGCTGACCTTGAAACTTCCACGGGCTCTACGAGGCCTGCCTTTGCATACAAGCTCACTTCTAATACTTCCCGCTAATCCCATGCTATCAAACAACATTTGGGGAAACTCTGGTCGGAAAAATATATATTTTTTTTTCCCTTTCAATGGCATAACTTTCGTTCTCTCTCTCACACACACACACGCACGACGAAGCGAGTTGGAAAATGGCGGGCGAGCGGCCGGCCGAGCGGGCGGCAGGAGCTTGCTTCGTTCTGACCAATCACAAGCCAGGGTTTCAGCTCACGGGGTAGGGAGAATCTGTATATATAGTCCGAGTAGACGAGCCGATAACACCTAACTAAAGAAAACACAACGCCTCAGCTGAGGGCACGTCCCACCGTGTTATGTTCTCATCACAACCACTCCTTCACTACACTACTTCCTTCTTGACAAGGATTGCTACGGTCGTGTGGCCATGGGGTGTATCGGACGCTTCCGCGAAAGCGGTCAAGTCAGACTCCCCACGGAAAAAAACCGGGGCAATCCTAATCGAAATAAACAAGCCAAAGCTGTGGGCCACCTACAAAGGCCCGCGTCACCCCTTAAAGGTGGCAATCTCTACACATACACACACACACACACACAAGAGCCACGCGGGATTGGACTCCCAGCTCTCACTGAGACAACACCTCTCCTGCTCTGCTCCTGCTCTCACTCACCAGCCATCCTTACCCGGCACAGGATCCAACCTTGTACTTGCAGGAACGCTAGTCAAGGTGAGCTCCTGAGCACAGAGTAGGCTTACCTGGCACAGGAGACACCGTGTTACCAACGCACCGGTTGACCTTGAACTCGCAGGAACGGTAGCTGAGCTGAGTTTCCAGCGCACAATGCATCTTTACCTGTCACTGAAGACATTGTAAGCAAGACCCTTTGCTACGGGAAATACCTCCACACACTAACGTGTGATAGAGAATTACTTAATTTTGTTTTTTACCTTTTGTTGGTTTCTACTACGAATTGACCTCCAAGGCGTCAACAGTAGCTCCCGCACGGACTCGGTTTGGATGTAACCCCCCTTGTCTGTGGAGCTAGTTGTTGCTGACCTTGGAAAGCCGAGGGCTTAGCAGGCTTTCTCTCCTCCTACATCTCTTTTCTAATCTTTCGCCCTGGTGGAGATACCTGCGGGACCTAAAAAACCCGTATTCGTACTCAAAGCCCCCTGAAGTTTGTAGCACCTCGCTTAGAGCGTGTTTGTGCTGCAAAAACAGGGTCGGGGCAACCTGGTGGAAAGCGGGAGGGAAAGCCACTGATCGCTCTGGCACAACCCTCTCTGCGGGACCAGTAGGAAAACTTTAGCTTTCGTCAGTCTTCATAAACTGACAGTCTGATAGGACAAACAAATGCCACGAACTCGGTCTAAAAACTAATAACAACAAAACCCGCTCCATTCACTTTGGCTCTCAGATACAGCTACCAAATATAACCATACACGGCACACCCGTGGAATGAACGACCTGCCACCAATATCTCGGAATATGGATGGACTACCGCCTCAAATACAACAAACACATAGCAGCAATAAAGGAAAAAAACAACAGCAAGACTACGAGTGATGAGAGCCATCACAGGACTCCGAGGAGGTGCCACACCACCAGTGCTCCGCTGCTATTACATGCAAGGCATCCGCTCTATCATAGAGTACGGAGCCCCATGCTTGGCAACATCCTCAGAAAACAGCATGACAACCCTGGAAAAAATTCAAAACCAAGGCTTAAGGATAATATCAGGTGCACCAGGCTGGACAAAGACTTGCAAACTACAGGCAGAACTAAAAATTCCACCAATCAAGACGAGGCTTTACTCCACCACCATCGGACACCTCGTCAAATACATTAGGAAAGAAAACAAGACGCTCGGAGAAAGAATCAAACAATCACTCCAACAAGACAGGAACCTCTTCAGGAAGAAAACATGGGTATCAGACACTAGCAAGGTCATCCTGTCCATGAAATCACAAAACACATTCCTGAATTTTAAAGATGACCCCCCCGCCGAGGACTACAGAGCTCCACCACCATGGGAAGAGCCGCCGCTAATCATAACGGTTCATACCCTAACAGATGCAAAGAAAAAGCTGCACCCAGCCGGCCTCGCTGCAGAAGCAAGAGAGGCCTTAAGATTAGCCCCAACACTGCAGAGGAACATCTATTACACTGATGGCTCGGTGAATAGGAACAACGGGACAGCTGCTGCAGCCTTTGTAAACAAAAACACCACAGCTCACTACAGATTGCCAGACGGGTCATCAACGCTGCAAACCGAGCTACTTGCCATCAAGAAGGCACTACAACATGCCGAACAGGAAAAACAAGGGGCAGTCATCCACACAGACTCCCTCGGAGCCATACAAGCTCTACAAGTAACACAACCAAATGACAACATCAACCTTTTAACAACCATACTAGCTGTCGCCAATAACATCCAACACCGTGGCAGGAGCGTCCACATAAACTGGATTCCAAGCCATGTAGGACTAAAGGGAAATGAGGCAGCAGACCTTGCAGCCAAAGACGCTCTGAAGCTCAAAACGGTCTCTGCAAGAATTCCACCGAGCATTTCACAAATTAAAAACGCTTTAAAAAAAGAAAGCAAAGAAGTAGCTATGCGTGAAATAAAATTAAACCTAACGACCGGGTCCAGAAGCGCAAAATGGTACACCACCACCATGAAAAACACCACTCCACTCCCCGAGAACCTAAACAAAAGAGAAAGGAGTGCCATATACAGACTAAGGTTAGGATACAAAGGAATAGCTGAAATAAAAAACAATACACCAGAAGAATGTACACATTGCCAGACCGGAACACACTCACCACTGAATCACTATCTAACAGAATGCCAAAAAACAGCACCTTACCTAAACAGAGAAATAGGTACAGCAGCTGAAATCATAGCTAAAACTCCACATGAACATCTCACTAGACTAATACAAAAATATCCTCCTCCCAGATAACACCTAACTAAAGAAAACACAACGCCTCAGCTGAGGGCACGTCCCACCGGGTTATGTTCTCATCACAACCACTCCTTCACTACACTACTTCCTTCTTGACAAGGATTGCTACGGTCGTGTGGCCATGGGGTGTATCTGACGCTTCCGCGAAAGCGGGCAAGTCAGACTCCCCACGGAAACAAACCGGGGACAATCCTAATCGAAATAAACAAGCCAAAGCTGTGGGCCAGCTACAAAGGCCCGCGTCACCCCTTAAAGGTGGCATTCTCTACACACACGAGTCGCGTGGCACACTCCTCCTCCTCTGTTCGCTATGGCTCGTACAAAGCAGACAGCTCGCAAGTCCACCGGTGGGAAGGCCCCTCGTAAGCAACTTGCTACGAAGGCGGCTCGTAAGTCCGCCTTTGTGCCTTCAGACACTGCGTGTTTTGCCAGTTCACCGGGAAGCAAGAGACGAACGGCAGTCTGGATCTCCCTGCTGGTGATGGTGGAACGCTTGTTGTAGTGTGCCAAACGAGAAGCCTCGGCGGCGATGCGTTACAAGATGTAGTTCACGAAAGAATTCATGATAGACATGGCCTTGGAAGACACGCGTGGACCTGCTTCAGCACCTTGTAGATGTAGATGGAGTAGCTCTCCTTCCTCCTGCGCTTCTTCTTGTCTTCCTTGGCAATGGCCTTCTGGGCCTTGCCAGACTTCTTGGCAGCCTTTCCTGATGCTTTGGGAGGCATGATGGTTGCGTATTCACTGAGGGAATGAATGAATTTGAGCTTTAACTTTAACTTTTTATTTAGAAAGTGGGGGGAAATTACAAAGGAGGGGCGGGGGAAGAAGAGACAAGAATACAAAGTTGGAAAAAATAGAAATGAGAGGAGGACAATAGTTGCTGGGCGGTCCGGCCGGCCTGCTTTTTTTTATGTTATGTTGTGTGAATTTGTTTTGTTGTGGGGAAAATATTTATATATATATATATATATATATATATATATATATATATATATATATATATAAATATATATGTATATATATGTTTACAATAATGTAGGTTGGAAACCGGAAGCATCCGGAGGAAAACCAACATGGATGGTAGTGTGAACAGTAGTGTGTTATTGTTTGTGATTGCTTTTCTGTTTGGGTGGAAAACCGAGTAACCCCGGCGGAAAAACCACCTATTGGTATGGCCTTTTGGTAATGGCAGTTACAATAATTACAATAAATGTATGCCTAAACATGTATTTGTTACTTAGTTGCGTTAGTGTGGGATATGTTTGTGTTTCTAATAGTCCAGAATCTTGAGGTTGAAGTGGTGGGGTGTCGTGGCGTTGAGAAGGGTCATAAGACGTGGTCCAAAGTTCATTCTTGTGTGTAGTAGTTCTGGAATAAGTGAGATAAAAAAATACGGCAGAATACATGGAAAATAAAGTTGGAGGGTATTATTGATTTTTGGGTAGCTACGGTTAGTTTGTTGGGGGAGTTCATGGTTGTGTTAGTATTTATTTAAGGCTACAAGAACATATATACAAGTTAAATATTCACGTATGGTGTGCTCTATAACATTACCTGTAAAGAGGCTCAGGATTTGGGTTCCTTTGAAGTGCTCGGAGGCTCCTAGGGAACCAAGCATGGTCCCCCCTGTCTGGGGCTCCCTCACTTAGTTCTTGAAGGACAAGGAACTGCTCCCATCCTTCAGCTTCCATCCTCTCCCATACTTTGAGAGCCAAGTGGTGGAGCCTGATGTTGAGGGCTGGGATGTTGGCTGCTTCATGTAGATGTTCAGATGAAGTGAAGTCGTCCCATCTGGTGTTGAAGGCGAACCGGAGTCCAGCGTTCTGAACCTTCTGGAGACGACTCAAGGTTCTCTTGCTTAGGGCGTGTGTAGGTATCGGAGGGTAAGTGAGAATAGGGATTACCATCGCCTTGACGAGGTGGAGCTTCAGGTTGGTGTTGAGGTCACGAAAGCAGAACAGTTTGGAGAGGGCGGCTCTCGCTGTAGCTACTCGCTTTGTGATGTTGGTGGTGTATCCACGGCCTGTAACTGACAAGCCGAGAAGGCTGCCTCTGTCCCTGAAGTCGACCAGTTCATCGTCGACAAGAAGTGGTGATGGGTACTTCGTCGCCATGGGGATGACCGTGAACTTGGTCATGTTGGTAAGTATCCTCCACTTCTCCTCAAATGCGTTGATCCTTTCCACCTCTCGGGCTGTGCGTGCGTTGAGCATGGCACTGGACCGGCCGGGATGGAATACCACCTGGGACACATCATCGGCGTACTGCACATTGAGTCCCGAGGTGGAGGCCGGACAATCACCTGTTAAAATATTATACAATAAGGGAGAGAGAACACTCCCCTGTGGCACTCCGGAGTTGAGAGGGAAGGCTGGGCCAGACTGGCCCCCGATCTTGACCCTGGCGGTACGGTCCTCCAGGAAGTCGCAAAGAACTCGCTCGATCGGCCCTGGGAGTCCAAGATGTAAGATCTTGTACTTTAATCCCAGGTGCCAGACCTTGTCGAATGCCTTGCTAACATCACGGAGGACCAGGTTGCGTGGTGTACCGCCAGAGTCTCGGAGGCCATCGCAATGGCGTGGGCCGTCCCTCTGCCTCTACGGAAGCCATATTGTGCTTCGTTGAGGTTGTTCTGCCATTCGAGGTGGTCCTGGATCCGTCTCGTCACCAACCATTCCAGCGTCTTCCCGTGGACCTCCAAGAGGGAGATGGGACGGTAGCTGTCTGGGCGGGTCAGAACCTTCCCAGGTTTAGGAACCATTTTCATCACCGCTTCCTTGAAGCCATCTGGGAAGTAGCCGGCTGATAGTGACGCGTTGAAGATGGCCCTCAGACGGTCCAAGGCTGGATCTGGTAAATTTAAAAGAATGGTGCGATTAATATTGCTGCTTCCCGGGCATGTCGATCTGCCGCTTTTAAGAGCAGCAGTCAACTCCCAGGAGGAAATCAGGCAGTCTAGGGGGGAAGTGCCGGTCAGCCTGGTAAGGTCAGCAGTGTCGAAGGGAGTGGTCATCTATGATAAGACCAAGTATTTTAGTGTTTCTTGTGCGTGATATGGGTGGCTGTGCTGTAAGGAAAGGGTACTGATATATCTGTCTTGGTCTTTCACTTTTAATGTTGAAGTAGGTGACTGAAGCTTTGTCCGGGTGTGATTGTATTCTCCACTTAAGTTCCCAGAGACTGGTCTCTGAGAGCTCAGTTTGGATCCGTGTTGTGAGGATGTCTAGTGTACGGGCACGTGTGAGTTGTGTGACGTCGTCAGCGTATTGTAGTGTGAGGGAAAGTTGGTGTATGGTGTTAGGAATGTCGTGAGTGAACATGTTGTAGAGAGTCGGAGAGAGGACAGATCCCTGTGGGACACCTGCTTGATGGGTGAAGTGATCTGATAGGGTATGTTGGTGTCTGACGCGATTTTTTTCTGTCTGTAAGGAAGTTGCATAGGAGGCGTTGTGTGGGGTGAGGGAGTTCAAAGTTGTTGCAAATCTTGAATTTTAGTCCGGTGTGCCAGACCGTATCAAAAGCTACCTTGACGTCTTTTGTGACAAGTGCACATCTGTTAGGAAATTGAGTTGTTTTAAGGTAGCCAGTAATTACGTTAAGAGCGTCTTCCGTCGAGCGGTGCTGACGGAAGCCGAACTGTCCGGGTGATAAAAAAGTTGTTAATTTCAAGGTGTAGTTTGAGTCTAGAGTTAATTAATCTCTCAAATGTTTTGCCAAAGACCTCAAGTAAGCTTATCGGTCGGTGGTTACATGCAAGGTGTGGGTTTTTGTGTGGTTTTGGGAAGAGTATTGTGGTAGCTGTTTTAAAAGGTGTTGGAAAGTATCCGGTGGTAAGTGAGGCGTTGTATATTGAAGTTAAGGTGGAAATTGTTTGTGGTGGCAGTTTTCTTGCCATAGCCCAGTTAATGCCGGTCGGTCCGGGAGCTCTACGGTGTGTGTGTTTAAGCAACCTCCTGACCTCGTCCTCCTCGAAGGGTATGGTGAGTGGGTGTCCGTTGTGTGGTCTGTTAGTCTGTATCAAGGGTAGTGGAAGTGTGTCCTGATGTGTATGTAGCATGTGTTGTGTGATGTTGTTTATGTGTGTGATGGTGGTTGCGTGAGTGTCTGTTGGTGGGTGGGGTCTGAATACTGTTTGCAAGTGGTTTTTAAATATGTTAGTGACCTCATCCGGTTCTGAAATTTTACTATTATTATGTGTGAGGTAATCAAATTGTTTATAATTGGAGCCACGCAACCTGCGTATATGCTGCCAAAATTGTGTGGGGTT
The DNA here is from genome assembly GCA_029783475.1 of Metacarcinus magister. Lineage (NCBI taxonomy): Eukaryota > Metazoa > Arthropoda > Malacostraca > Decapoda > Cancridae > Metacarcinus > Metacarcinus magister. The sequence continues at coordinate 8,347 of JAPQNM010002721.1, forward strand.
AATTTTACGGTAGGGTTAAATTTTTCGGATGAAGGTTAACCAATGACGGTTATGGTCTTCCTTGAGACTGTTAATAATGTGTTGTCTGAGGAACGGAATGTTTCTATGAGTTATATAGTGGTTGTGTTTGTTTCTTTCAAATATGTTGTGGTAGCAAGTTAAAAGGCGTTGTGATTTGATGGAGGGCTTGAAATCCTGCACAATTTTGTGCCTGGTTTTTGGTATATGTAGGTCAGCTGATTGGAGTATTTCTGAGTGTAAGTTGTCTGTGTGTGTGTCTAGGGTGGAGTGGTGTTGGTTGTTTAGTAGGAGAGGAGTGTGATTGTTTTCAAGTGTGGTTTGGAAGGCCTCCCAGTCTGCTTTGTTGTAGTTGTAGTGAGGTTGTGTGTAGATAGTAATAGGGTTTGTAGATATTTTCGTGATGGTTGGGATGTGACCTGAGCCACAGGGTTTTCCTGGTGACATGTGATGGTGTAAGTGTAGGGAGTAGTTATTGGTAAAGGCAAGGTCTGGCTTGCCTGTACCTCTAGCTGTGAAGAATGTGGCAAAGTCTGGACCCAGGAATCTGAGCCGTTTTCTGTCGACTATGTGTTTTAATAGCGTGCCTGTTCGGTTGGTGGTGGAAGTCAGGGTGGTTGGCGTTAAAATCGGCTATAATGTATGTTGGCATGTTGTGGTTGAATAATTTGTTTATGTCTTGGAAAGGCAGGATGGAATGTGGTCTGACGTATGTTGTGGCGAAGAGGATGGTGTCGTGTTGGGTGTGGACTTTGACAGCCAGAAAGTGTTTGAAGGACCAAGAGGTGATAAACTCGTGTTTTATGTGTGTTTTGATGAGGATAGCAACTCCGTCATACGGCGTTTCTCGTGGGGTTATAGTGGTGTATCCGTATTGTTTTAATGTGGGTGGGAGGCCTGTGTGGTTGAGGAGGACGACATCTGGGTCCTCGGTGCGGAGGGCCTCAGTGATTAGGTGTCGGTTGTTGTAATACGAGCGACAATTTAGTTGCATGACTGTAATCATGTTCGTTTGTCCCTATTAATATTATGCCTAGTTCTTATGGGACTGTGAGGCGGGGTTATACTAGCATTGCGGGTGAGTGTTTTTGGTGTGGCACCGTGTTTTTGTCCTTGTAAGAGTGGAGGGGGATGTGTTGCAGCTTGGTCTCGCTTTGGCGAGGGGGTGAGGGCGCGTAGCCGTTGGTCACGGACATTAGGGGCCAAGGCCAGGGTAGCCTGTGGAGCCGAAATGGCCTGAAGGGCCGGGGCGGCCTCAGGGGCCGGGGTAGCCTGAGGGGACAGGATGGCCGGAGGGCCTGGATGGCCTGAATGGCCAGGAACGCCTGAGGGGCCAGGATGGCCTGAGGGGCCAGGATAGCCTGAGGGGCCAGGGTGGCCTGAAGGGCCATGTTGGCCTGGGAGGCCAGGATGGCCTGAAGGGCCTGAGAGGTTTGGGAGACCATGATCTGCCTGAGGGGCCTGGATGGCCTGAGAGGCTGAGCTGATTAATTGATTGATTGATTGATTGGTGACAATAGATCATGGTGCCGCAACATCGAGGTCATTTGGCACCGTAAAACTAAAAATTAAAAAGCTACATAAATACTACTTAAAAAGAAAAAGAAATCTACAGGAGGTGGAGAAAGCCACTTTCCTGTAGGAATTTTAACACTTCATGTCCCGGGGAGAGTGCCTCCTCCCCCAGCACCAGAGAGAGAGAGAAACTCCCATCTCTGCTCCGACACTGGGCGAGGTACTGCTCTCGCAGTTCCCTCAGACTGGGGCACTCGACCAGCAAGTGCCGCACAGTCAGGGGAACTAAGCAATCATCACAATAGGGCTCAACTCCCCGGGACATGAGGAAACCATGGGTGAGGCGGGTATGGCCCGTCCGTAGACGGGCCAATGCTGTCTCACGGCAGCGGCCTCGGACGTGCGCATAAGACCAGGGGCTCACAGCCCTTGCGGTAATTGCACCCATCTTGGAGGTAGCTCTATTGGCATTCCATCTCTCTTGCCAAACTAGAACAATAGCAGCTCGAATTGTGGGAAACAGGTCTCTGTGAGGGACGGGGCAGGTAGTGACTTGACGTGAGGCGCCAGTCTTAGCTAGCTCATCTGCCTTCTCGTTCCCTTTAACAGAGACATGGGCTGGTACCCAACAAAAAGTAATGATGTGCCCACGACGGGCTGCTAGTACGAGCCAGTTGAAAATTTCTGAGACTATTGGATGTACGTTATTAAAATCCTCATGGGCTGACAAAGCTGCT
>JAPQNM010002722.1:0-12500 GCA_029783475.1 Metacarcinus magister
GAGAGAGAGAGAGAGAGAGAGAGAGAGAGAGAGAGAGAGAGAGAGAGAGAGAGAGAAGAGAGAGAGAGAGAGAGAGAGAGAGAGAGAGAGAGAGAGAGAGAGAGAGGAGAGAGAGAGAGAGAGAGAGAGAGAGAGAGAGAGAGAGAGAGAGAGAGAGAGAGAGAGAGAGAGAGAGAGAGAGAGAGAGAAGAGAGAGAGAGAGAGAGAGAGAGAGAGGAGAGAGAGAGAGAGAGAGAGAGAGAGAGAGAGAGAGAGAGAGAGAGAGAGAGAGAGAGGAGAGAGAGAGAGAGAGAGAGAGAGAGAGAGAGAGAGAGAGAGAGAGAGAGAGAGAAGAGAGAGAGAGAGAGAGAGAGAGAGAGAGAGAGAGAGAGAGAGAGAGAGAGAGAGGAGAGAGAGAGAGAGAGAGAGAGAGAGAGAGAGAGAGAGAGAGAGAGAGAGAGAGAGAGAGAGAGAGAGAGAGAGAGAGAGAGAGAGAGAGAGAGAGAGAGAGAGAGAGAGAGAGGAGAGAGAGAGAGAGAGAGAGAGAGAGAGAGAGAGAGAGAGAGAGAGGAGAGAGAGAGAGAGAGAGAGAGAGAGAGAGAGAGAGAGAGAGAGAGAGAGAGAGGAGAGAGAGAGAGAGAGAGAGAGAGAGAGAGAGAGAGAGAGAGAGAGAGAGAGGAGAGAGAGAGAGAGAGAGAGAGAGAGAGAGAGAGAGAGGAGAGAGAGAGAGAGAGAGAGAGAGAGAGAGAGAGAGAGAGAGAGAGAGAGAGAGAGAGAGAGAGAGAGGAGAGAGAGAGAGAGAGAGAGAGAGAGAGAGAGAGAGAGAGAGAGAGAGAGGAGAGAGAGAGAGAGAGAGAGAGAGAGAGAGAGAGAGAGAGAGAGAGAGAGAGAAGAGAGAGAGAGAGAGAGAGAGAGAGAGAGAGAGAGAGAGAGAGAGAGAGAGAGAGAGAGAGAGAGAGAGAGAGAGAGAGAGAGAGAGAGAGAGAGAGAGAGAGAGAGAGAGAGAGAGAGAGAGAGAGGAGAGAGAGAGAGAGAGAGAGAGAGAGAGAGAGAGAAGAGAGAGAGAGAGAGAGAGAGAGAGAGAGAGAGAGAGAGAGAGAGAGAGAGAGAGAGAGAGAGAGAGAGAGAGAGAGAGAAGAGAGAGAGAGAGAGAGAGAGAGAGAGAGAGAGAGAGAGAGAGAGAGAGAGAGAGGAGAGAGAGAGAGAGAGAGAGAGAGAGAGAGAGAGAGAGAGAGAGAGAGAGAGAGAGAGAGAGAGAGAGAGAGAGAGAGAGAGAGAGAGAGAGAGAGGAGAGAGAGAGAGAGAGAGAGAGAGAGAGGAGAGAGAGAGAGAGAGAGAGAGAGAGAGAGAGAGAGAGAGAGAGAGAGAGAGAGAGAGGAGAGAGAGAGAGAGAGAGAGAGAGAGAGAGAGAGAGAGAGAGAGAGAGAGAGGAGAGAGAGAGAGAGAGAGAGAGAGAGAGAGAGAGAGAGAGAGAGAGAGAGAGAGAGAGAGAGAGAGGAGAGAGAGAGAGAGAGAGAGAGAGAGAGAGAGAGAGAGAGAGAGAGAGAGAGAGAGAGATAGAGAGAGAGAGAGAGAGAGAGAGAGAGAGAGAGAGAGAGAGAGAGAGAGAGAGAGAGAGAGAGAGAGAGAGAGAGAGAGAGAAGAGAGAGAGAGAGAGAGAGAGAGAGAGAGAGAGAGGAGAGAGAGAGAGAGAGAGAGAGAGAGAGAGAGAGAGAGAGAGAGAGAGAGAGAGAGAGAGAGAGAGAGAGAGGAGAGAGAGAGAGAGAGAGAGAGAGAGAGAGAGAGAGAGAGAGAGAGAGAGGAGAGAGAGAGAGAGAGAGAGAGAGAGAGAGAGAGAGAGAGAGAGAGAGAGAGAGAGAGAGAGAGAGAGAGAGAGAGAGAGAGAGAGAGAGAGAGAGAGAGAGAGAGAGAGAGAGAGAGAGAGAGAGAGAGAGAGAGAGGAGAGAGAGAGAGAGAGAGAGAGAGAGAGAGAGAGAGAGAGAGAGAGAGAGAGAGAGAGAGAGAGAGAGAGAGAGAGAGGAGAGAGAGAGAGAGAGAGAGAGAGAGAGAGAGAGAGAGAGAGAGAGAGAGAGAGAGAGAGAGAGAGAGAGAGAGAGAGAGAGAGAGAGAGGAGAGAGAGAGAGAGAGAGAGAGAGAGAGGAGAGAGAGAGAGAGAGAGAGAGAGAGAGAGAGAGAGAGAGAGAGAGAGAGAGAGAGAGAGAGAGAGAGAGAGAGAGAGAGAGAGAGGAGAGAGAGAGAGAGAGAGAGAGAGAGAGAGAGAGAGAGAGGAGAGAGAGAGAGAGAGAGAGAGAGAGAGAGAGAGAGAGAGAGAGAGAGAGAGAGAGAGAGAGAGAGAGAGAGAGAGAGAGAGAGAGAGAGAGAGAGAGAGAGAGAGAGAGAGAGAGAGAGAGAGAGAGAGAGAGAGAGAAGAGAGAGAGAGAGAGAGAGAGAGAGAGAGAGAGAGAGAGAGAGAGAGAGAGAGAGAGAGAGGAGAGAGAGAGAGAGAGAGAGAGAGAGAGAGAGAGAGAGAGAGAGAAGAGAGAGAGAGAGAGAGAGAGAGAGAGAGAGAGAGAGAGAGAGAGAGAGAGAGAGAGAGAGAAGAGAGAGAGAGAGAGAGAGAGAGAGAGAGAGAGAGAGAGAGAGAGAGAGAGAGAGAGAGAGGAGAGAGAGAGAGAGAGAGAGAGAGAGAGAGAGAGAGAGAGAGAGAGAGAGAGAGAGAGAGAGAGAGAGAGAGAGGAGAGAGAGAGAGAGAGAGAGAGAGAGAGAGAGAGAGAGAGAGAGAGAGAGAGAGGAGAGAGAGAGAGAGAGAGAGAGAGAGAGAGAGAGAGAGAGAGAGAGAGAGAGAGAGAGAGAGAGAGAGAGAGAGAGAGAGAGAGAGAGAGAGAGAGAGAGAGAGAGAGAGAGAGAGAGAGAGAGAGAGAGAGAGAGAGAGAGAGAGGAGAGAGAGAGAGAGAGAGAGAGAGAGAGAGAGAGAGAGAGAGAGAGAGAGAGAGAGAGGAGAGAGAGAGAGAGAGAGAGAGAGAGAGAGAGAGAGAGAGAGAGGAGAGAGAGAGAGAGAGAGAGAGAGAGAGAGAGAGAGAGAGGAGAGAGAGAGAGAGAGAGAGAGAGAGAGAGAGAGAGAGAGAGAGGAGAGAGAGAGAGAGAGAGAGAGAGAGAGAGAGAGAGAGAGAGAGAGAGAGAGGAGAGAGAGAGAGAGAGAGAGAGAGGAGAGAGAGAGAGAGAGAGAGAGAGAGAGAGAGAGAGAGAGAGAGAGAGAGAGAGAGAGAGAGAGAGAGAGAGAGAGAGAGAGAGAGAGAGAGAGAGAGAGAGAGAGAGAGAGAGAGAGAGAGAGAGAGAGAGAGAGAGAGAGAGGAGAGAGAGAGAGAGAGAGAGAGAGAGAGAGAGAGAGAGAGAGAGAGAGAGAGAGAGAGAGAGAGAGAGGAGAGAGAGAGAGAGAGAGAGAGAGAGAGAGAGAGAGAGAGAGAGAGAGAGAGAGAGAGAGAGAGAGAGAGAAGAGAGAGAGAGAGAGAGAGAGAGGAGAGAGAGAGAGAGAGAGAGAGAGAGAGAGAGAGAGAGAGAGAGAGAGAGAGAGAGAGAGAGAGGAGAGAGAGAGAGAGAGAGAGAGAGAGAGAGAGAGAGAGAGAGAGAGAGGAGAGAGAGAGAGAGAGAGAGAGAGAGAGAGAGAGAGAGAGAGAGAGAGAGAGGAGAGAGAGAGAGAGAGAGAGAGAGAGAGAGAGAGAGAGAGAGAGAGAGAGAGAGAGAGAGAGAGAGAGAGAGAGAGAGAGAGAGAGAGAGAGAGAGAGAGAGAGAGAGAGAGAGAGAGAGAGAGAGAGAGAGAGAGAGAGAGAGGAGAGAGAGAGAGAGAGAGAGAGAGAGAGAGAGAGAGAGAGAGAGAGAGAGAGAGAGAGAGAGAGAGAGAGAGGAGAGAGAGAGAGAGAGAGAGAGAGAGAGAGAGAGAGAGAGAGGAGAGAGAGAGAGAGAGAGAGAGAGAGAGAGAGAGAGAGAGAGAGAGAGAGAGAGGAGAGAGAGAGAGAGAGAGAGAGAGAGAGAGAGAGAGAGAGAGGAGAGAGAGAGAGAGAGAGAGAGAGAGAGAGAGAGAGAGAGAGAGAGAGAGAGAGAGAGAGAGAGAGGAGAGAGAGAGAGAGAGAGAGAGAGAGAGAGAGAGAGAGAGAGAGGAGAGAGAGAGAGAGAGAGAGAGAGAGAGAGAGAGAGAGAGAGAGAGAGAGAGAGAGAGAGAGAGAGAGAGAGAGAGAGAGAGAGAGAGAGAGAGAGAGAGAGAGAGAGAGAGAGAGAGAGAGAGAGAGAGAGAGAGAGAGAGAGAGAGAGAGGAGAGAGAGAGAGAGAGAGAGAGAGAGAGAGAGAGAGAGAGAGAGAGGAGAGAGAGAGAGAGAGAGAGAGAGAGAGAGAGAGAGAGAGAGAGAGGAGAGAGAGAGAGAGAGAGAGAGAGAGAGAGAGAGAGAGAGAGAGAGAGAGAGAGAGAGAGAGAGAGAGAGAGAGGAGAGAGAGAGAGAGAGAGAGAGAGAGAGAGAGAGAGAGAGAGAGAGAGAGGAGAGAGAGAGAGAGAGAGAGAGAGAGAGAGAGAGAGAGAGAGAGGAGAGAGAGAGAGAGAGAGAGAGAGAGAGAGAGAGAGAGAGAAGAGAGAGAGAGAGAGAGAGAGAGAGAGAGAGAGAGAGAGAGAGAGAGAGAGAGAGAGAGAGAGAGAGAGAGAGAGAGAGAGAGAGAGAGAGAGAGAGAGAGAGAGAGAGAGAGAGAGAGAGAGAGAGAGAGAGAGAGAGAGAGAGAGAGAGAGAGAGAGAGAGAGAGAGAGAGAGAGAGAGAGAGAGAGAGAGGAGAGAGAGAGAGAGAGAGAGAGAGAGAGAGAGAGAGAGAGAGAGAGAGAGAGAGAGAGAAGAGAGAGAGAGAGAGAGAGAGAGAGAGAGAGAGAGAGAGAGAGAGAGAGAGAGAGAGAGAGAGAGGAGAGAGAGAGAGAGAGAGAGAGAGAGAGAGAGAGAGAGAGAGAGAGAGAGAGAGAGAGGAGAGAGAGAGAGAGAGAGAGAGAGAGAGAGAGAGAGAGAGAGAGAGAGGAGAGAGAGAGAGAGAGAGAGAGAGAGAGGAGAGAGAGAGAGAGAGAGAGAGAGAGAGAGAGAGAGAGAGAGAGAGAGAGAGAGAGAGAGAGAGAGAGAGAGAGAGAGAGAGAGAGAGAGAGAGAGAGAGAGAGAGAGAGAGAGAGAGAGAGAGAGGAGAGAGAGAGAGAGAGAGAGAGAGAGAGAGAGAGAGAGAGAGAGGAGAGAGAGAGAGAGAGAGAGAGAGAGAGAGAGAGAGAGAGAGAGAGAGAGAGAGAGAGAGAGGAGAGAGAGAGAGAGAGAGAGAGAGAGAGAGAGAGAGAGAGAGAGGAGAGAGAGAGAGAGAGAGAGAGAGAGAGAGAGAGAGAGAGAGAGAGGAGAGAGAGAGAGAGAGAGAGAGAGAGAGAGAGAGGAGAGAGAGAGAGAGAGAGAGAGAGAGAGAGAGAGAGAGAGAGAGAGAGAGAGAGAGAGAGAGAGAGAGAGAGAGAGAGGAGAGAGAGAGAGAGAGAGAGAGAGAGAGAGAGAGAGAGAGAGAGAGAGAGAGAGAGAGAGAGAGAGAGAGAGAGAGAGAGAGAGAGAGAGAGAAGAGAGAGAGAGAGAGAGAGAGAGAGAGAGAGAGAGAGAGAAGAGAGAGAGAGAGAGAGAGAGAGAGAGAGAGAGAGAGAGAGAGAGAGAGAGAGAGAGGAGAGAGAGAGAGAGAGAGAGAGAGAGAGAGAGAGAGAGAGGAGAGAGAGAGAGAGAGAGAGAGAGAGAGAGAGAGAGAGAGAGAGAGAGAGAGAGAGAGAGAGAAGAGAGAGAGAGAGAGAGAGAGAGAGAGAGAGAGAGAGAGAGAGAGAGAGAGAGAGAGAGAGAGAGAGAGGAGAGAGAGAGAGAGAGAGAGAGAGAGAGAGAGAGAGAGAGAGAGGAGAGAGAGAGAGAGAGAGAGAGAGAGAGAGAGAGAGAGAGAGAGAGAGAGAGGAGAGAGAGAGAGAGAGAGAGAGAGAGAGAGAGAGAGAGAGAGAGAGAGAGAGAGAGAGAGAGAGAGAGAGAGAGAGAGAGAGAGAGAGAGAGAGAGAGAGAGAGAGAGAGAGAGAGAGAGAGAGAGAGGAGAGAGAGAGAGAGAGAGAGAGAGAGAGAGAGAGAGAGAGAGAGAGAGAGAGGAGAGAGAGAGAGAGAGAGAGAGAGAGAGAGAGAGAGAGAGAGAGAGAGAGAGAGAGAGAGAGAGAGAGGAGAGAGAGAGAGAGAGAGGAGAGAGAGAGAGAGAGAGAGAGAGAGAGAGAGAGAGAGAGAGAGAGAGAGAGAGAGAGAGAGAGAGAGAGAGAGGAGAGAGAGAGAGAGAGAGAGAGAGAGAGAGAGAGAGAGAGAGAGAGAGAGAGAGAGAGAGAGAGAGAGAGAGAGAGAGAGAGAGAGAGAGAGAGAGAGAGAGGAGAGAGAGAGAGAGAGAGAGAGAGAGAGAGAGAGAGAGAGAAGAGAGAGAGAGAGAGAGAGAGAGAGAGAGAGAGAGAGAGAGAGAGAGAGAGAGAGAGAGAGAGAGAGAGAGAGAGAGAGAGAGAGAGAGAGAGAGAGAGAGAGAGAGAGAGAGAGAGAGAGAGAAGAGAGAGAGAGAGAGAGAGAGAGAGAGAGAGAGAGAGAGAGAGAGAGAGAGAGAGAAGAGAGAGAGAGAGAGAGAGAGAGAGAGAGAGAGAGAGAGAGAGAGAGAGAGAGAGAGAGAGAGAGAGAGAGAGAGAGAGAGAGAGAGAGAGAGAGAGAGAGAGAGAGAGAGAGAGAAGAGAGAGAGAGAGAGAGAGAGAGAGAGAGAGAGAGAGAGAGAGAGAGAGAGAGAGAGAGAGAGAGAGGAGAGAGAGAGAGAGAGAGAGAGAGAGAGAGAGAGAGAGAGAGAGGAGAGAGAGAGAGAGAGAGAGAGAGAGAGAGAGAGAGAGAGAGAGAGAGAGAGAGAGAGAGAGAGAGAGAGAGAGAGAGAGAGAGAGAGAGAGAGAGAGAGAGAGAGAGAGAGAGAGAGAGAGAGAGAGAGGAGAGAGAGAGAGAGAGAGAGAGAGAGAGAGAGAGAGAGAGAGAGAGAGAGAGAGAGAGAGAGAGAGAGGAGAGAGAGAGAGAGAGAGAGAGGAGAGAGAGAGAGAGAGAGAGAGAGAGAGAGAGAGAAGAGAGAGAGAGAGAGAGAGAGAGAGAGAGAGAGAGAGAGAGAGAGAGAGAGAGAGAGAGAAGAGAGAGAGAGAGAGAGAGAGAGAGAGAGAGAGAGAGAGAGAGAGAGAGAGAGAGAGAGAGAGAGGAGAGAGAGAGAGAGAGAGAGAGAGAGAGAGAGAGAGAGAGAGAGAGAGGAGAGAGAGAGAGAGAGAGAGAGAGAGAGAGAGAGAGAGAGAGAGAGAGAGAGAGAGAGAGAGAGAGAGAGAGAGAGGAGAGAGAGAGAGAGAGAGAGAGAGAGAGAGAGAGAGAGAGAGAGAGAGAGAGAGAGAGAGAGAGAGAGAGAGAGAGAGAGAGAGAGAGAGAGAGAGAGAGAGAGAGAGAGAGAGAGAGAGAGAGAGAGAGAGAGAGAGAGAGAGAGGAGAGAGAGAGAGAGAGAGAGAGAGAGAGAGAGAGAGAGAGAGAGAGAGAGAGAGAGAGAGAGAGAGAGGAGAGAGAGAGAGAGAGAGAGAGAGAGAGAGAGAGAGAGGAGAGAGAGAGAGAGAGAGAGAGAGAGAGAGAGAGAGAGAGAGAGAGAGAGAGAGAGAGAGAGGAGAGAGAGAGAGAGAGAGAGAGAGAGAGAGGAGAGAGAGAGAGAGAGAGAGAGAGAGAGAGAGGAGAGAGAGAGAGAGAGAGAGAGAGAGAGAGAGAGAGAGAGAGAGAGAGAGAGAGAGAGAGAGAGAGAGGAGAGAGAGAGAGAGAGAGAGAGAGAGAGAGAGAGAGAGAGAGAGAGAGAGAGAGAGAGAGAGAGAGAGAGAGAGAGAGAGAGAGAGAGAGAGAGAGAGAGAGAGAGAGAGAGAGAGAGAGAGAGAGAGAGAGGAGAGAGAGAGAGAGAGAGAGAGAGAGAGAGAGGAGAGAGAGAGAGAGAGAGAGAGAGAGAGAGAGAGAGAGAGAGAGAAGAGAGAGAGAGAGAGAGAGAGAGAGAGAGAGAGAGGAGAGAGAGAGAGAGAGAGAGAGAGAGAGAGAGAGAGAGAGAGAGAGAGAGAGAGAGGAGAGAGAGAGAGAGAGAGAGAGAGAGAGAGAGAGAGAGAGAGAGAGAGAGGAGAGAGAGAGAGAGAGAGAGAGAGAGAGAGAGAGAGAGAGAGAGAGAGAGAGAGAGAGAGAGAGGAGAGAGAGAGAGAGAGAGAGAGAGAGAGAGAGAGAGAGAGAGAGAGAGAGAGAGAGAGAGGAGAGAGAGAGAGAGAGAGAGAGAGAGAGAGAGAGAGAGAGAGAGAGAGAGAGAGAGAGAGAGAGAGAGAGAGAGAGAGAGAGAGAGAGAGAGAGAGAGGAGAGAGAGAGAGAGAGACGAGAGAGAGAGAGAGAGAGAGAGAGAGAGAGAGAGAGAGAGAGAGAGAGAGAGGAGAGAGAGAGAGAGAGAGAGAGAGAGAGAGAGAGAGAGAGAGAGAGAGAGGAGAGAGAGAGAGAGAGAGAGAGAGAGAGAGAGAGAGAGAGAGAGAGAGAGGAGAGAGAGAGAGAGAGAGAGAGAGAGAGAGAGAGAGAGAGAGGAGAGAGAGAGAGAGAGAGAGAGAGAGAGAGAGAGAGAGAGAGAGAGAGAGAGAGAGAGAGAGAGAGAGAGAGAGAGAGGAGAGAGAGAGAGAGAGAGAGGAGAGAGAGAGAGAGAGAGAGAGAGAGAGAGAGAGAGAGAGAGAGAGAGAGAGAGAGAGAGAGAGAGAGAGAGAGAGAGAGAGAGAGAGAGAGAGAGAGAGAGAGAGAGAGAGAGAGAGAGAGAGAGAGAGAGAGAGAGAGAGAGAGAGAGAGAGAGAGAGAGAGAGAGAGAGAGAGAGAGAGGAGAGAGAGAGAGAGAGAGAGAGAGAGAGAGAGAGAGAGGAGAGAGAGAGAGAGAGAGAGAGAGAGAGAGAGAGAGAGAGAGAGAGGAGAGAGAGAGAGAGAGAGAGAGAGAGAGAGAGAGAGAGAGAGAGAGAGAGAGAGAGAGAGAGAGAGAGAGAGAGAGAGAGAGAGAGAAGAGAGAGAGAGAGAGAGAGAGAGAGAGAGAGAGAGAGAGAGAGAGAGAGAGAGAGAGGAGAGAGAGAGAGAGAGAGAGAGAGAGAGAGAGAGAGAGAGAGAGAGAGAGAGAGAGAGAGAGAGAGAGGAGAGAGAGAGAGAGAGAGAGAGAGAGAGAGAGAGAGAGAGAGAGAGAGAGAGAGAGAGAGAGAGAGAGAGAGAGAGAGAGAGAGAGAGAGAGAGAGAGAGAGAGAGAGAGAGAGAGAGAGAGAGAGAGAGAGAGAGAGAGAGAGAGAGAGAGAGAGAGAGAGAGAAGAGAGAGAGAGAGAGAGAGAGAGAGAGAGAGAGAGAGAGAGAGAGAGAGAGAGAGAGAGAGAGAGAGAGAGAGAGAGAGAGAGAGAGAGAGAGAGGAGAGAGAGAGAGAGAGAGAGAGAGAGAGAGAGAGAGAGAGAGAGAGAGAGAGAGAGAGAGAGAGAGAGAGAGAGAGGAGAGAGAGAGAGAGAGAGAGAGAGAGAGAGAGAGAGAGAGAGAGAGAGAGGAGAGAGAGAGAGAGAGAGAGAGAGAGAGAGAGAGAGAGAGAGAGGAGAGAGAGAGAGAGAGAGAGAGAGAGAGAGAGAGAGAGAGAGAGAGAGAGGAGAGAGAGAGAGAGAGAGAGAGAGAGAGAGAGAGAGAGAGAGAGAGAGAGAGAGAGAGAGAGAGAGAGAGAGAGAGAGAGAGAGAGAGAGAGAGAGAGAGAGAGAGAGAGAGAGAGAGAGAGAGAGAGAGAGAGAGAGAGAGAGGAGAGAGAGAGAGAGAGAGAGAGAGAGAGAGAGAGAGAGAGAGAGAGAGAGAGAGAGAGAGAGAGAGAGAGAGAGAGAGAGGAGAGAGAGAGAGAGAGAGAGAGAGAGAGAGAGAGAGGAGAGAGAGAGAGAGAGAGAGAGAGAGAGAGAGAGAGAGAGAGAGAGAGAGGAGAGAGAGAGAGAGAGAGAGAGAGAGAGAGAGAGAGAGAGAGAGAGAGAGAGAGAGAGGAGAGAGAGAGAGAGAGAGAGAGAGAGAGAGAGAGGAGAGAGAGAGAGAGAGAGAGAGAGAGAGAGAGAGAGAGAGAGAGAGAGAGAGAGAGAGAGAGAGAGAGAGAGAGAGAGAGAGAGAGAGAGAGAGAGAGAGAGAGAGAGAGAGAGAGAGAGAGAGAGAGAGAGAGAGAGAGAGAGAGAGAGAGAGAGAGAGAGAGAGAGAGAGACGAGAGAGAGAGAGAGAGAGAGAGAGAGAGAGAGAGAGAGAGAGACGAGAGAGAGAGAGAGAGAGAGAGAGAGAGAGAGAGAGAGAGAGAGAGAGAGAGAGAGAGAGAAGAGAGAGAGAGAGAGAGAGAGAGAGAGAGAGAGAGAGAGAGAGAGAGAGAGGAGAGAGAGAGAGAGAGAGAGAGAGAGAGAGAGAGAGAGAGAGAGAGAGGAGAGAGAGAGAGAGAGAGAGAGAGAGAGAGAGAGAGAGAGAGAGAGAGAGAGGAGAGAGAGAGAGAGAGAGAGAGAGAGAGAGAGAGAGAGAGAGAGAGAGAGAGAGAGAGAGAGGAGAGAGAGAGAGAGAGAGAGAGAGAGAGAGAGAGAGAGAGAGAGAGAGAGAGAGAGAGAGAGAGAGAGAGAGAGAGAGAGAGAGAGAGAGAGAGAGAGAGAGAGAGAGAGAGAGAGAGAGAGAGAGAGAGAGAGAGAGAGAGAGAGAGAGAAGAGAGAGAGAGAGAGAGAGAGAGAGAGAGAGAGAGAGAGAGAGAGAGAGAGAGAAGAGAGAGAGAGAGAGAGAGAGAGAGAGAGAGAGAGAGAGAGAGAGAGAGAGAGAGAAGAGAGAGAGAGAGAGAGAGAGAGAGAGAGAGAGAGAGAGAGAGAGAGAGAGAGAGAGAAGAGAGAGAGAGAGAGAGAGAGAGAGAGAGAGAGAGGAGAGAGAGAGAGAGAGAGAGAGAGAGAGAGAGAGAGAGAGAGAGAGAGAGGAGAGAGAGAGAGAGAGAGAGAGAGAGAGAGAGAGAGAGAGAGAACGAGAGAGAGAGAGAGAGAGAGAGAGAGAGAGAGAGAGAGAGAGAGAGAGAGAGAGAGAGAGAGAGAGAGAGAGAGAGAGAGAGAGAGAGAGAGAGAGAGAGAGAGAGAGAGAGAGAGAGAGAGAGAGAGAGAGAGAGAGAGAGAGAGAGAGAGAGAGAGGAGAGAGAGAGAGAGAGAGAGAGAGAGAGAGAGAGAGAGAGAGAGAGAGAGAGAGAGAGAGAGAGAGAGAGAAGAGAGAGAGAGAGAGAGAGAGAGAGAGAGAGAGAGAGAGAGAGAGAGAGGAGAGAGAGAGAGAGACGAGAGAGAGAGAGAGAGAGAGAGAGAGAGAGAGAGAGAGAGAGAGAGAGAGAGAGACGAGAGAGAGAGAGAGAGAGAGAGAGAGAGAGAGAGAGAGAGAGAGAGAGAGAGAGAGAGAGAGAGAGAGAGAGAGAGAGAGAGAGAGAGAGAGAGAGAGAGAGAGAGAGAGAGAGAGAGAGAGAGAGAGAGAGAGAGAGAGAGAGAGAGAGAGAGAAGAGAGAGAGAGAGAGAGAGAGAGAGAGAGAGAGAGAGAGAGAGAGAGAGAGAGAGAGAGAGACGAGAGAGAGAGAGAGAGAGAGAGAGAGAGAGAGAGAGAGAGAGAGAGAGAAGAGAGAGAGAGAGAGAGAGAGAGAGAGAGAGAGAGAGAGAGAGAGAGAGAGAGAGAGAGAGAGAAGAGAGAGAGAGAGAGAGAGAGAGAGAGAGAGAGAAGAGAGAGAGAGAGAGAGAGAGAGAGAGAGAGAGAGAGAGAGAGGAGAGAGAGAGAGAGAGAGAGAGAGAGAGAGAGAGAGAGAGAGAGAGAGAGGAGAGAGAGAGAGAGAGAGAGAGAGAGAGAGAGAGAGAGAGAGAGAGAGAGAGAGAGAGAGAGAGAGAGAGAGAGAGAGAGAGAGAGAGAGAGAGAGAGAGAGAGAGAGAGAGAGAGAGAGAGAGAGAGAGAGAGAAGAGAGAGGAGAGAGAGAGAGAGAGAGAGAGAGAGAGAGAGAGAGAGAGAGAGAGAGAGAGAGAGAGAGAGAGAGAGAGAGAAGAGAGAGAGAGAGAGAGAGAGAGAGAGAGAGAGAGAGAGAGAGAGAGAGAGAACGAGAGAGAGAGAGAGAGAGAGAGAGAGAGAGAGAGAGAGAGAGAGAGAGAGAGAGAGAGAGAAGAGAGAGAGAGAGAGAGAGAGAGAGAGAGAGAGAGAGAGAGAGAGAGAGAGAGAGAGAGAGAGGAGAGAGAGAGAACGAGAGAGAGAGAGAGAGAGAGAGAGAGAGAGAGAGAGAGAGAGAGAGAGAGAGAGAGAGAGAGAAGAGAGAGAGAGAGAGAGAGAGAGAGAGAGAGAGAGAGAGAGAGAGAGAGAGAGAGAGAGAGAGAGAGAGAGAGAGAGAGAGAGAGAGAGAGAGAGAGAGAGAGAGAGAGAGAGAGAGAGAGAGAGAGAGAGAGAGAGAGAGAAGAGAGAGAGAGAGAGAGAGAGAGAGAG